>PVIH01001728.1:0-66414 GCA_004025045.1 Sigmodon hispidus | reverse complement strand
ATTGGGGGGTGGGCAGTGAGCACACAGAGACATATGTGTCCCCTGCCACAGTAGAAGCTATATGAGAAGTCAGTCCCTATTTGGCATCGGTTCCCCCCACCTCATCACAGAGAGTAATTGGGTTCACTATGTATTTCAAGTACATATACACAAATATATATATTAATTTATAATACCTAGATGTTATATGTATGTTTACTGTATCTGCAGCACAATGTTTGGAAATGCTCTAAATGTATTTTTCTGACTAAAGAGTAAACGTGTGCAGTTTTTGTGAGGAATCTCCTTTGAGGGTGCTGGGGACATGTTTAATGCAAGTTTGACTTATGGGTAGAACTTGTGGACGTACCTCCATATTTTAACAGTAATCTCTTCCTTGATGTAATTAATCGAAAATTAATTTCTGAAAGTAAAAATTGGGTCAGAAATGGAGATTATTAAAATGTATAGTTGCAAAAACCTGACCCTACAAACCTCATTTATGCAACTGAGTTCCAGAATGCTTTTGAGTGGCTGATGATTCACTGACGCTTCTTCCTCTGGCTGGTTCAGTGTAGGCAAGAGGTTAGCCGATGAGGGGAATTCAAACAATGTTGTACATTATATTGGTACCAGCCATGGAAAAGCCTATTTTGTATGCGAGGCAGCAATGCCGAGATATATGGAGAGCCCTGGGCTAAGTACAGAAGATAATTACATTTGGAGTTTTACTGAGTTAAGTCATTTACAGCTTCAAATAGTTGCACAGAAAAATCAGCCCAAACACACTTAAACTTTTTGTTGTGACTTTTCAGGATAGAAAGGATTTAAAAAAAAAAAATAGTTATCATCTTATATGACAAGCTACAGTTTTGGAAGAATACTTTCTCCTCATTATTTTCTTGAACTCCTTAATATTTTCTGTTCAGACAGCAAATATAAACTTCCTGAAGATGGTTTGTACAAGCTTAGAGCACACCATAAAATCAGTCTTGGAAGCACATTTAACTTGAGCATATCTATAGAGAAGGAAAGTGCATAGTAGGAGTAACCCACTTCCCATATTTATTTAATTATTTACTTAGACCTAGCAAAAGTGGATTTCTCCAAACAGAAACTTTAATTCTTACATTTGTTGGTAGTGGTATTTTTAAAATGCTGTCTCTAGATTGATTTATTTGCTATGAGATGAAATTCCTGTGACAGGCATAAATAAGTTGTTGGAGTTGTCACAGTTTGCCCAGGTAGGTCTTTGTGTCTGTCTGCATGCTTGGTTGTGGCCCCTGGGAATGACTAGGGACCAGGAATCTGCCTTATCAGTTACTTCTCACTCTCCACAGGGAAGTCAGGAGAATGGGCAGACTGAGCCATTCAGGCTGTTATCTCCTGGCAACTCCTCTGATGATTTTCGGTGGGTGTGGCCTAGGACTGTAAATGCATAAGAGGAATAAGGAAATGTTTGCAGGATTCACTTGTTCTGAGATCAAAGCCTTCAGCCTTGATCAAACCAAAGGTAGTTTTTTTGTTTTGTTTTGTTTTTTGTTTTTTTGTTTTCCCTGGAAATGATAGAAAGCAAAGATGATCTGGCTGGAAGTCAGCCGAGTTGTGTGACTACATGGGATGCTAGTGTTCTGATTGAGAGTCGCTGTCAGAGAGAAGAGGCGTGATGGTCCTGTGGGTCCCATTTCTTCTCAGCTCAAGAGTTGATATAACTGATGCATGAAGTTTGTTAGAGGTTAGCGAACTGAAGATATCAGGCATGATCTCATAGTCTGAGAAAAGTTGTTAAATGGTTGGGAGAAAAGAGAGAGATGTTTCATAAGAGGTGGAAATTGCATGAAACTCACGTTTTATTGTTTGTACATTACATTATATGGAGACACAGATAGACTAAAGCCCATTTACTGATACTGTGTGATTTTTTGTACCCCACAGAAATAGAATCTGGTTAACTGCACCAGAACCTCTATGGGCTATGAAGCTGAAAACATTTACTGCTTGGCTGTTACAGAATTTTGTCAAACAACCCCTGGTCAGAGGGATGAGAATTTCATTCTGTTATTAGTCAGTTGCTCCCCCAGGTGTCTAAGGCTCCACCTTCTACTTACGTCTCCTTAGCCATGGTGTGTAAAATCTCTAGTCCTATGCCAGTCAGGTCACCATGCCAGCAGCCTCATAAGGCAAGTGATTGCCACCTTTGCCTCTGGGATACCGGCTCTTTTATCCATCTCCTTACCGAGCAAGAACCTTTCCAGAGGCTTTATGAGTACTTTGGAGTGGGCAAAGCTGCCGTCTTGTTTCTTATATTTTACAGGGGAAATTGGACTATAAAAGAAATGGCAGTGGCTCAGCAGTTGCTCTTAATGGCTGCAGAGGACCAGGATTCCCAGTATCCATGTGATGTCTCATCCCTGTCTGTAACTCCAGTTGCAGGGGATCTGATACATTCTTCTAACCTCTTCAGGCAGGCGCCTGCATGCATGGGGCACATAAACTCACACATATTACACACACACACACACACACACACACACACACACACACACACGCACACACGCACACATGCACAATTATAATTAAGAAAAATAAATCCTTCAAAAACATAGGTGAGCTGGGCATGGTGGTACACAACTTTAATCTCAGCACTTTGGAGACAGGGTACATAGATCTTTGTGATTTCAAAGCTAACATAGTCTACATAGGGAGTTTCAGGCCAGCCAGGGCTATATAGTAATACCTAGTCTCAAATAGAAAGCAAACAAACAACAAAAGCTACCTCATAGATAACAAGAGGGACTTCCATTGGCTAGATAGTTGACACAGGTTTTTCATAGCTGCAGAACTTTCTTTACTCATAAGAGGGTTGCAGTGTTAGAAAGGGACCAGCTAACCCCAGATGTTACCCACTGACTGAGTTATTACTCAGTCAGACAACCAGGCAACAGACATTGATAGTTCCTAGTCTGTCCTGTGCTAGGATTGAACCCCAGACTTTACAGATGGTAGTCAAGTGTTCTACCACTGAGCTGCACTCTGGCCTGAGTTTTTATCCTCAAACCCTTGCCCTGAGAATCTAGAGCTCTTCTTGGGACTAAATGAAAGAGTTTAGATTGCAGGCCTAGTAGCTTTGGGATTAGCAATGTGATTAAAGTTACATTCCTTTTTGGCTTTCCATTTCTTTAAAGTTCAGCATTTCCATATTTTTATTTGTTTGTTTATCATTGCATATAAATGTACTATTTTTCATTATGTTGTGTTTTGACTCAAGGGGCAAGTTCTCACTGTATAGTCCAGGCTGGCCCTGAACTCCCTGCAATCTGACTGCCTCAACCTCTTGAGTGTTGGGATTACAAGCGTGCCTCACAGCACTCAACCTAAGAATGTCCATAGAACCAGAGGTAGTGAGGGCAGGCAGAGACCTACAGTGTAAGAATACCTAGAGGAGCCTGACGTGGACTCTGACAGCCTCTCTGTTACTAGTCCCTGTGCTCACGGCCTCCCACTCTCAGCCACAGTCTGGGGTAGCACCTGCTCTAGGGGCAAAAAAAATGTACTGCACAGCACTCTAGACCAAGGAATTGCTTCTTTTCACTTAAGGCATTTCTTTCCCAGTCAGGGAATGTTTAAATGTCTTAGTTTCTCAAAGCTTATGAAAAAAATTACTAGTGATTAAAGTGTAAGCTTAGGACATATTTGTAGCACAAGAGCAAAGTTATGATCAAACAGTTAAAGTTTGAACAATTCCTAAACCAATGATGCTGTGTTAGACTGCCCCATCTTCTATAGCCTGCCATCTAACTCACTGGCTTTGTGGTGGGGGAGGTAAGGGCCACTCCTTTGCCTGTTTCACATGGACTCACAGTGGATTTTAGCATCTAAATTAGAGGATAATGAAGACTACAAGACGTCTAGGAGGATGAGTCAGATCCAGAAGGAACAGAAGCTAGCAGAGAGGCCCTTGAGCGCTGTTGTGTGTACCTGTTTGGAGCCCTTGGTCTGTAGTGGACTCAGAACAGAAGATTCTGTCTCTGCTCCATCACTCACAGCTCCTTGTAGAAATGAACCAATGGTTAGCCTTGAGTGGCAGTGGCTAGAGCTGCTTCCCTTCTTGGTTGCTGTCTCCACTCCAGTCAAGTGGAAAAACCTTTGAAACATGAGAGCTTCCCTGTCTCTGTGTAGCTACAATATGTCTGGACTCACAACACCCACCTTTTTTCCAGCATAGCAGTTACAAAGCAAGGGAGTTGTGTATCTTGGAGTATATAATGAATGTAATCTTAGCAGGGAAGGGAAGGGTTGGTCAAGTCCATTCCAAGTTTGCCCTTGAACTGGTCTCATTGAGAGGAAAAGAGGGTCAGAAATATCTTGGAGTGTATGTTCTGAGATTTTAAACACTTCTTTCCTTGTTTCAGCACTTAAAAGCCAGTTAGAATGCCTTATCAATGGAGTTAATAAAGGTGAGCCCCAGCTATTACTCAGGAGCCAAACATTATGAACCCTGAGAGATCATCTGAGCTGATACAGCAAGAGAGGCATCATGGCCACAGAATTCATTTGGATCAAGGGTTTTATTGTTGTTTTATGGTCAGAAGGTCTATTTTTATTATCCCGTCTGTTAAATGTTCTCTTTGGATAGATTTTTTGGGGGAGGGGTGAGATATAAAAAGATGAACTGTGATTCCCAGCTAAAAGTTACAGCCTTACACCTGTTATGAAATACACAGCCTTCCCTCCACCCTGCCCCTGCCAGGACGGAAGGACCCAGGTGTAAGAACTAGTAATATGTTAAAAGGAAGGCTAGCTTACCCCTTAGGACACAGCCAGGAGAGTCAAGAAACATAGAACGCCTCTGGGAGAGCATAGCACCCACTAGCTGCCTGGTGTGAGCTGAGTGTGTATATTCATATTATTTTAACTGTGTAAACCCAGCTGGTGATGTGCACATCAGTTTGTTCAGCTTTTAAGCTGTGAGATAACACAAAAAGATGTACAGTGTATAAGCCATACATAAATCCATGTTGGAAGAAGGAATAACTTAAAATTACAGGTGAAAAAGACATTCAGCAGTATTGACCTCTCTTAGGAAGATGAGAATGGCATGGTTACCATTTTTTTGAGCATGCAGACTATTTTTGTCATTGCCGCATTATCCACTTTTCATCTTCTTTAGAAGATTATGTCTCTTGAATGAAAAAAGATATGTGAAGGTGATGTGTTTTCATTGGATGCATTTCTAGACTAATTTTCTCTGGTCCCTCAAATCTTTTAGGCTGATAGTGAAAGCCGGAGAGGGCTGAGGGTATAGCTCAGTTGGCGGAATGTTATGTTCCCATGCATTGAGCCTTGGTTGAATAATGACACACACACACACACACAGAGAGAGAGAGAGAGAGAGAGAGAGAGAGAGAGGAGAGAGAGAGAGAATGCACAAGAAGGCAGGAGGAAAAGGAGGCAAGCAAAGTGAGTGAGTCAGTGAGCCCCTGTTTGAAAGACTGGGACTGGAAGAGAGTGTCAGTGATTAGATTTCATGCACACTTTCACTGCTTCCCATGGACTGACTGTATGGAAGTGAGCAAGGAGTCTGTGCAGTATAGAGTAGGGAAGGAAGTCTAGGATGCCTCCAATGCTGCAGTAAGAACTTTGTGCAGGGGACAGTGGCAGAGGCTGTTAATAAGGAGGTTCCCAGGTCAAGGCAGCCACTTGAGAATGTGCCCAGATTGGAGAGAAAAAACAAAGAAACAAACAAAAACAAACAAACAAACTTTTTCCGCCAATACCAAATAAAGTGACTAGCCACCTAGTCTTCCACCCTAGGTTTATGGAAATTCCCAGAACCTTAGGATTTCCATTTTAAAAGGTGAGACAGTCCTGGCCAAGATAGGGTAAACTGATGATCATTCATTCCACCACCATGGGAGGGATCATCCATTGTTCTTTGTCCTGCTTGCACAGAGCTCAGAGTGGGTCTGGAACATCTTTTGGATGACTATGGGCCTCCTCACATATGTTACTGTCCTGGAGGCTTTGCATTCACAGTTTACTTGATCTCCTCATTAAGAACTGTTGTCCACTTTCCCTGATGCTCTCACACTTTTATGTAAGGAATGAAGATCAGTCTGTGGGGTATATCTACTAGGCATGCTTACTGTGATGCTTTTCCATGGTCCTTTGAAGGTGATATTCAGTCTGTAGGGATTTGGATCATCATTGACTTCTGAGAGTCAAAGATACCATTTTTCCCCCGCCCCGCCCAGTTTCGGACACCGAATCGCTTAGAGCAGTGCTTCCCAGCCTTCCCAGTGTTGCCACCCTTTCATACAGTTCCTCGTGCTGTGCTGTCTCCCCTGCATGAAGTTATTTTCATTGCTACTTCATAGTTGTAATTTTGCTATTGTTATGAATTATAATCATCTTAGGCAGCACCTGTGACACGGTCCTTCAACTTCCAAAAGGGTTTGTGGCCCATGGGGTGGATGGTAGCAAAAGCCCAGCTCCGCACCCCATGCGTGCTCATCATTTTAGTGCTGGTGTTACTGACTTGCAGTATAGCTGAGACTCTTTCTTTGCCCAGAAGGTTCTGAGCTTATTCATCCAGAAGCCATTTTGCTAGATTTAACATTTGGCTATGCTGCTGTTTTCAATACCTGTCTCCTAGAGCTTCTTCCCAAGGCACCCTGCCCAGTGACTCTGGAACCAGTGGGTAACTTGTCCACATTGAGAACTGTAAGCGCTACAATAGTGTCAGCAGAGAGAAAAGTGCACAGGCTTAAGTAGCAGGGGGAGACATTAATCCTAACACAAATTAATTACGGTATGGGCTTTGCATGTGATTACCCCACCATTAGCGGGGCTATTTGTAATCACACCAGCTTTCTAGACTTCAGCAAATATATTATCTGTAATGTGTCCCCCTTTGGCCCTTTCTAACCGCATTTGTGGCCATGCTCAGGACATCTCCTCATAGCAGTGGCCCCTCAGAACCTTTTGCCTCTCCTGAGCAAGCTCAGAGAACATCAGGGACAGCAAAGACCCAACCTTACTGTGACTCCTCTGGCCCAGGCTTTGAGGCTGGAGCCAGGGAAAGGGAGAGGGAGCGTCTGGGTTTCTCACTTTCAGATCCTTCTTTGAAAAACCAAGACACTGATTTTTCATCATTTAAAATCCTGCCTAAGTCTGCAAGCATTAGAATTCCGAGACTATGACTGACTATTAGTGTGTGTCTGCCTTAAATGTCAAGAGAGTCTTTAATGACAGCATGTGAGGAATGTTAAGATGACGAAGAACACAATAAAAGTAGGGAAATTCTTGAGTTGGGGTGAAGTGAACCATGGGTCACCCACTAGCTGAACATGGCAGTTGATGGTTTGTAGCTTTGCTGAATTCAGGAAGCAAATGCATGGCTGGGGCTGGGTACAGAATGTCTACTTGGCACCTGACCAGGTTGGTAGAAGACTTTGAGCTGTGTTCTTGTCTTTCAGAGACTCCTGTTAGGGTGTGGAGATTTGATTTCTGACCTCTCATTCCATTTTGCTTTTATCATGTGGGTTGAGGAAGCAGTGTAACCGGGCTTTCTGTCAAAGTCAAGTTTGTGTGTTGGATCATAGCTGCATAAAAGCTTGCTCTGGAAGTGAGATATTCACTGTTGAAGTTCATGGGAGAGCGGGATCACCCAGCCTCTTTTGCTTTTACCAGCACTCTTGTAGACCTTACAGAAGTCCAGACTTTATGTTTCCTCTCTTGAGAGGTGGCTTAGCAGGCATAAGTGAAACCCCAGAGTTCAGTGGTGATCTCTTTGAGGATATCGCAACTTCTCCTGCCCCTCTGTTGGGGTGACTACCACTGTCTACCCTACCCCTTTGTCAGTGGTGTCATTAGTCAGGGTGAGGAATGACAGAGAGAAGATTTTTGTCATTCAGGGAAGGTCTCAGAGGAATTCAAAGCTCAGTCCCTTTGGGTAAAGTTAGATCCAGCATTATATAGCAGGATTCTAGCATTACTTCTGTCCTTTTTTGGCACTGTGGCCTTATAGTTGTTCATCCTGTATGCCTCAGTTTCCCCAATAACAGTATATAAAGTCAAGGGGACTCAGAGCCACAGTGATCTTTATTTCTGTCCAAGCAGTTAAATGACTCAGGCCTGCTCCTCATCTGTCCCTAGTAACTATAGCACTTTTACGTATTTATAGCCACTCATTTCTGTGGAGTACTCTAGGTGTCACTAACTAGAACTGCCAGGTTATCCTGAAAATAATAGAGTACCTTGTCTTTGGCATTGGTCAGCAGGGTTGGAGCAGCACAGTTATGAGCCTTGTCTAAAACCCAGTTTGAGGCCTGGTTAATAGAAGAGGGCATGACCTATATCATTCAGTGGGAAAAAAAAAATCAGTTGCCTGGGGCTGAGGCAAGATACAGTCAGGTCCAGAGATAAGTCTATCAGTGTTGAACAGCATCTTTCCTGTGCTTTCTATCCTGTTCTAGTCTTTAATACAGGGGCTTATTTCTCTCCCTACCCAGCCTGAGCTGACTCCATTACACCCCATTATGTGGATTCTGATACCAAAGATATAGCCAGCCAGTGTAGACTAGACTGATTTAATTTCTCCTTTAAAAAAATGCAGCAGGTATTTTTAACCTCTATGAAGCATTCATTAGTTGCTGCACTGAGCTTGCTCTGTATAGAACTCATGTTCAGAACAATTCTATGAGTTCAGAGATGAGCAACCCAAATTTAGAAGAAAAAAATGAAATGCTCTGAAGGATTACAAAATGTGCTCAGAGACCGGAATTTGAACACAGCACAATAGGATGGCATGTCCATTATCTCCTTCCATTCTGCCATCTTTCAAGAAAGTTGATATACAGATTAGCTAATTCCAGTGACTGCTGTTCTGGAGCGCCCTCTAATGAAGCCCATTGTCCTGTCTGTATTCTGCCTACTGGGGAAAGATTTCAAGAACAATTCTCTTTTGACATCATAACATATTTCATTTTTTAATTTACAAGTCAGATTACTAATTGGCTTTGGACGGTTCCTGAACCTCCTTTCTTGGCTTTTCCTGGAATTCCAAGTGAAGAGGGAATACTAAGGCCACATTCCCTACCATAAGATGTCTATATTACCACATAATGAAGTGATGTTGGAAAAGTTGGTGACACTGAGGAGTTTGTGGGATGTGTTCCCATGGCAGTAAGCTTCAGGCTGTGGATATGGCCTTATGCACATTGCTGTTGCTCTTATCGGTTGGAAGAGAAGGAGAAGATCTTCCTGGTGCTGGGGCTTTAGATTTTTTTTTTTTAACCATAGTTATTCCTTTTAATTGCTACATCAGAGATGTTTACCCCTACATTAAGTCACAATTAGTATTCAGCAGACTCTTCAGTAAGTGCCACCTCTCACGCTTTAATTTGTGCTGTTCAGCATGGACAGTCTTCTTACTTCATGTTTTTAGAAAGACTGACATGCATGGCTAAATTTCTTTCTGTCCCATGAGAGTTAAAAAAAAAAATTTCACAGTAGTTTAGTTTTAGTATAAAACAAAACAAACAGCAAAAACCCTTTATAGCACTTAATATAAAAAAAAAGAATAACCAAGGAACAGTGCTATTCCCAACATAATTGTTTCATCTGAGCCATTTTGAAAACCCAAATTCCTGTGGCATTATGTGTTTAGAGGATCCTGGCAGTTCAATAACGCACAGAGGAGCAGAGAACAAGTAACATACAGTAGACCCTAATACAGTGTCATTTTCATTTCATATTTGTTGAAAGATAAATGCTAACACTGTACAGCTTTCCCCCTACTACTTCTTCTTAATTTATTTCTCCCTGAATCACAAGGGAATAAAAAGAAATAAAAATTTAGATATGATATGGCTGTTGACTGAACCAGCCCGTGGAGAACAGGCAGCCTCATGTTTTCAAAGCCTTTACACCCGGTCCCCCTTCCTTGCCTTCCCCTGACTCCTGGGCCCCACCTCCTGTCTCCCCACCACCAGAAATAACTTGGTTAAAAATGTGAAGTGGGTTTAATTTTGGCATAATTTTAAACTTAAAAAAAAAAAAACCTGCTTCTGAAAGATTTAAAGTTAACTGTGAGATATTAAAGGAATAGGTTTCCTTCCCTGCTTCTAAGGCATTGTTTTGGACAAACTATCTGTGAAACTTTTGAAGATAACACACGCTTGTACAAAATATTCCTCCCTTTCCTTTGTCTACATTGTCTCTTCATGCTACATCTGTTTCCTCAACTTCATTTTTTTATGTCCTATTTCACACTACTCATACAAGTGTCGCCCTCAGAAGTCCTTGTACCCGCTTTCTTGTGAAATAACAAAGTTAGCACTAGATCAAAATGTCCAAAGCAAGCAGGAAAGTTCTAGCATCTAATGGGTAGTGTCCACTCCACCCATTCAGTTAGAAACATCTGTGACTTCACAGGATAACTTTTCATGCAATGAAGATATGGGGATTATTAAGAGACCATCTAGTGAGAACGCAAAGGTTGGGCATCTGAAACAGGGAACTTATTGTTCACCTGAAAATGGGAACCCCACAGTCCTGGTCTCCCTGTTGCTCTCAGCCATCGTCACCTGCCAGTCCCAGTAAGACAAACTAAGTTTCCATAAGTGTATCCAGGTGTCCATGAGCTTGTCCACCACCACAACGTTTATGAGTGTGAGCTAGCTGCTTATCTTCATGTGGCTAATGGGCATGATTCACGCTTGCCTTTGAGCTGTCCATGTTCCCCAGGACTCCTTGGTGCCAGCAGGTCTAGAATGTCCCTGTTGAAGTCTGATGCGCTTTGTGTTGGGAAATCTCACAGCAACACCTCTAGTTACTTAGACTTTGGCAGGGGGCCTACACATTTCAAATGATGGAATAATAAAAACGATTTTATCATTTGCTGTAGTTAGTTGAAATATTTATAGTTGAAGGTATTCAAGAGTCACACATATGTATTCAAAGACGTAACAAAGCCTTTTCTTCCCATTAGCTTGCAAAAGACAAAGAGCGCCTGCAAGCCATGATGACCCACCTGCATGTGAAGTCTACAGAACCCAAAGCTGCCCCTCAACCTGTAAGTACTGGTCCTCACCTGCGTGGGGGAGCGGACCACAAGCTAGCAATATTCCTTCTCTGCCTCCCACCTCAAGCATTAGAAGAATAGCTCCAGAGGGCAGATATGAATGCCAAAGCCCTCCTTGACCTGATTCTTTCTAGCCTTTTATGGAGAAGATGGGCAGGATGCTAAGCATTGGGAGAGACCTAGGATGTGACAGTCACAGTCTTCATCCTAGGTTTTTAGAAGTCTTTTTTGCTTGTCTAATTCTCTTATCATGGTCCTTAAAGTTGAGATCTAGGTAGGCATATGATACCTAAAGCAAGCATCCTGCCTTGAACCTCATTTTTTACTATAAACTGATCATATCAGCATTGGTATGACTCACATACATTTCTGGAAGCCTCCTAGTAGCTTTAGCTGATTATTCAAAATGGAGGCCATACCTTGGTTCCTGATTTTAAGATTTGTAAAATTTAAAGGTACGCTGACTTTATTTGATTTTCCTGGGAGTCCCTGTATGAAAATTAATTGAGCATTGACAATCTATAGTTAGTAGCAGCAATTTTAATCAACATGCAATGATGCAGCATAATGGCAAAGTATTGGTTTATCTGTTTTGACTGATTTTTTTTTCTATAAATAAAGCAAACATACACCCCTATATGTATGATGTATGGTGATAGAAATAAAATGGAGTCAGACTATTAACCCAGTAAATGTGGTAGCCTGCCAAGATGCAGTTGGCAGACCGAATTAATGTCTGAAGCAGAACACATTACTGAGATACAGGACATAAAATCATTAAACATTCCACACATCCATTTTTACTGTGGAAGAAGCCTTAGCTACCTCGGATCTCACAGTAAATGGCTGCAGGATAGGACAGGTGAGCTACCAAAAGGAGGTACAGTAAGGAAAGAGCCAAACCATCCAGAGCTATTCCTACCCATTTCTTCTTTTCAGATGAGCTTTGGGAAGAACCTGAACCCAGATGAGCAAATCATTGTTACCTGAAATGATGTCATGGCCAGTGGCAAAGGGGAGTGATTGCCCAGGACATCTCTGAAAGTCCTCAGTGGTTTTAGTGAAATGCTTCTTTCAGATCAAAGACTCTAAGTCTTCACCCCAGCAACAGGGAGAGAGTAAGGTTAAAAAAAAACCATGATAGCATCATGATTGAATGTAGCTGTAGCTCTCTGGTAATAGGCTCGTTTTGGATCAAGGCAGAGGAGGAATCTACATAAAGGGATAGAACTAGAGAGTCCCTCAAGGTCTTCAGTGGGTAATGAGGCCTAGAACTAGCTATGAGCACCATATATGTAGGCCCACATGGGCACAAGAGGACCCTTGATGCTCTGTCTCCCTGTGGACCTGTGCTAAGCAGCCAGTAAACAAGAGAGAAGCAGCTAGGGGTGAAGGAATGAACAGGGAAGGAAGGGTTGACTTGATTAGTATTAAAAAAATGTTTTACATTCTAGAAAATTATAACTTTGAAGGGGACCTCCTACTAAATTTATTTTTAACTGCTCTATTGAAAATTCTCTACCACTAGTCAACATTATCTCTTAGTAGCTCAGCACAGTATTTCTTTATTAAAAGAAATAGGCACGAATATTTTTGACTGAAAAATTAATAGCTTTTGAATTCATACACAGCAGGTTTTCTTTTTCAAAAAAGTCCAATATCGCTGCACAGCACTTCTATAACCATTTATTTAGCGTCCAAGTCAAACCTTTGACAGCTAGAGCGGTGCTACAAGGCAGTATAAAGAACTCCAAGATGTAAACCAACAATAGCTCGTCCGTGTGAGGTTTGCCATTGTCAAATACATAGATTGTTTGGATTAGTTTATGTAAATGTACTGTTGTATTACCCTTTGGAAAAAAATCACATTTGTGTATGAAAAGTGGTTCCCCTCACAGGCAGCATTATAAATTCCTTATCCTTTAACTTACATGTAAGAAGTAAAAATTGGTGCCTGACACATAGATATTGTGTGACACTCTGTTGTCAGAGTGAACCTGCCTCCTTTTCATTTATTGGAAAATAGAAAATTTTATTATAGATACCATCTTATAAATCAGGAATTATTAAAATATGTATAGGTGAGGCATTGGGAAATTAATTATAAAAGATAGACGTGTAATGTTTTGCATAAATTTTCACTTCCTTGCCAAAAGAAAAGAAAGAAAGGGGAAAAAAAGGCCCATGCATATTTCAACCCCTTGATGCTTTCAACTTTAGGGACTGGGAGCTATCTGGTGACTGATCCTAACATTCAAAATATTCCCTACAGCCCGTAATTAATTTATTCCACCCTAAATAATAGAATGGCTGGTGAGCATTTGAATGAGCATTATTCTAGAATTTGTGGTTTGAAATACGTAGTCACCGAGCTTCATATCTAACCATAGATGGGGACTTCTACATTAAAGCCTTGCCAGGGAGTTTATGAAGTTGTTTCTTTTTCCATTTCTGTTTAAAAGGAACTTGGTGTTTATTTTAAAATTCTTAGTCACTAAGTGATAGAATGCTTAGCTGTAAATGTTGCCCTTCACTAAATGCCATTTGGGTGGTAAGTGTCTTTTGTAGCCAGTGTTCCACCATGTCCCCGATTCCTCCCATGCAGGGTCTGCCAACACGTTCTCAGATGGTTCTTACATCAGCTCAGTGATGCGTTTTCTGGATCCCAGAATGGGGTACATCTTTAGGTTTGGATAATGGCAGGATGTGCACATTTCCAGGATAGTGCCCAAGGATATATACAAGACTTTGAGGTCCACCCACAATGGGCTGTAAGTTTATGGCTGATGGGAACAGTATATCCTGGGCCTTGGGTCCTGCTGACTCCTTGGTATCATGCCTTCTGATGATCATCACATCTCTTTTCTCAGAACTGGAATTCCTGAATGTAGAAATCAAGCCATTCCATCAAGGGATAGTTACTTGGCCATACCGAATATGGTCAAATGGAAAAGGCTTGTACTTGCCATAGAGGTGTTTGGAGTCCTGTGAACAAGCTCACCAAATAATTGCATGCATATATGCACGTATACACATGCATACACACATAGATTATTTATTGCATAGGGAAAGCTGTGACTAAGAATAAGTGACCTGGAAAACCGATGTGTCATTTGAAACCTAAACGCTAAATAGGATTCTCTGGAAGGAAAGAGATCAGCTTCCCAGCTCTTGCCTCTGGTGAAGAATGGATTCGCAGATGATGGGTACTTGTATGATGAGTACTTGTATGATGAGGTTAGAATGGAGGTACGGAAGGAATCACCACCCTTAGAATTCTGCTGTCATTCATGCCAGGCTTTGCACAGAGAAGGCCTAGCTAGAATCTAGCAAGTTCTCTAGCAGTTAGGTACCAAGAGAGAAAAGGCTGTTGTTCACATATGTTTACAGTAGCCAAATTTGTTGTAGTTTAAGATTTAAAAGTTTTGTTTCCTACGGAAAGAGAAGTAACAGCAAAAAGAAGAAAATAGTCTGCTGTTGCTTTGTTCCAAACCCAGTTTTATTCCCACAGTGAGTAGTACAATGTCTAGACTTAACTCCAGGCAGAATTGGCTGAGATGTCACTCAACACAGAAGGACAATGAATGGGAACAGGTCTGTGTTAGGACTTTATGAAGTTGTCTGTGATTTCTTAAAAAACCATTTTCTGCACTGATGTTAAGAGTGTGCACTGTGAACCCCACTTTATAATAGAGAGGGGGGAGCATCTTCATTTTGGAGATTCCTACACTACTATTCCCCAGGCCTGGAGAAACCACATTCTTTGAGATTTGCTGGGCAAGTAGTTACAGCACAGGTACTGGAGCCTACTTTATGAAAAGTTTGTAAGACACATTTGGAATGAAATGCAGCTTGAGATTGTCCTCTTTGCACATTTTCTTTGACTCTAACTATCACAATTAGGACTGTTTTGAAATAGTTTTTAGCTCCTATGAAAACAGAGCAGTTCCTCCATCCTCTTGAAAAAAAGCCTGTGAACTTGACTTTGATAGATAACCAGGTGTGAGCTGCAGGGGCCTTGGAACAATAATGTTGGCCTGTCCTGAGGACTACTATCAACCACAGCACATACAAGCTGTTTTATAAACTGCTTCTTGTCAAGTACCTTCCTCACCTCAGCTAGGGTTTGTTGTTCTTGTCCCTGCCGTGAGTACCACCACCCTCTGAGTCTTTAGAATAAGCCAGGCTCCCATCAGAACACAGAGTCCTCACCAAAGATTCCCCCACTCCCTGCCACCCACTGCCCTGCCCTCTGTCCATGGAGTCTGAACTTGGTGATTCACCCCTACAAAGGCAGCCTCCAGTCTCAGAACATTGCAAGTGAGGGCAGGAGGCCCAGCCAGCCAGCAGAGAAACCAGTTGGGTAAGCCAGAAGTTGCTCCTGTGTTGTGCTGCTCTCTGGTATTTTGGTTTCAGACTTTTCTTTTGTTCTGTTTTCATGAGAAGCAAGAGACAAACAAAAACCAAACAACAGGTTCTTGTGGGAATGCTCTTCAACACGTCCGCTTCTGTCTGGGGCTTGCATCAGCCGTTAGTTTATGTCTTATTATTTTTTTTAATGTGAGTGACTCACCCTACTTACATTTGGGGGGAGTGTGCTTTGGAAAAACTAAAGATTGATTTTTGTTTTTAGAGAGGACAAAGTAAAATACTGGGTAGCTGATAGTTGGGATAGTTTCAGTGATATGAGTTTCCAGGAGAGCCCTTCAGTAACCAAACCAAGGTAAAAACAGGGCTTCATAGCACCGTTGTTTGTATTTTTATTTTAAAACCAAAAACCTGCAGCAACTTTAAATGACAGAAGAATTTAGCTCCTGGCCAGAGTTTGAAAGAGATTATCTTTGCTCAAATCATTCCTTCAGTGGCAACTTGCCATGGAGAAAAATATCTGCGTTACTAGCTTTTCTAAACATAGCAACCTCTTCTTAAATAGCAAATGAACACAATGAGAAAAATGGGCTTTCCATCAGGGAAAGAAACCCTCCCAGTCCAGTCCCTTCCTGCTCCTTGCCTTGGGGGGAAAAATCTCTTTTTAAACCCTTACCTACACTTAGAAATATGGAGCACCGAGGCTTTTCTTTCTCTTTGATGACTAACTAAAGATTTAATGATTTACACTTACAAGGGGTGTATGTGTGTACGGTGGGGGGGGGGGGCAGAGGGAGGTCAAGAATTGATGTTCCATGTTTTTCTCAATCATGTCTTCATCTTATTTTTGGAGACAGGATCTCTTACCAAGCCTGGAACATTGACTAAGCTGTCTTGCCAATCATCACGGGGTTCTTCCTGTCTCTGTCTCCCTAGTGCTGGTGTCACAGGCATGAACCATCACACCTGTAGGTGCTGGGGTGACCTCGGCTCTGCATCCTTGGGCAAGCTCCTTCCTGTTAGCTCTTCTAAGACTGTGGTAGCTCATTATATTTTGTTTTCAACATTTTTGGTAGAGTTCTTCATTCTAAGGGCTTTCTGTGAACACAGTGTGTTTTGAATCCCTTACCCCTTCTCTCAAAAAGATGGCTCCTCCACATGTGATCACTAGACAGAAGTTGAAAAGTTGAGAAACTTGCACAGCAGCTGCCAGGGTTGTGTCTCATTAACTGGTTGGTCCACCCTCTGATGGTCTTGCATGGCAGAGCTCCTTCTGTGTGGACTCCCCGGCTTTCTTTTCTCCCCTCACAGGCTACAGTCATGTTTAATTTAGAATCCAGGCTCCTTTGGCAAATTAGCAATTAGAACAATTTTGTGGAAATATGTATATGTGTCATTAGTTTTTCTGCAAATTAATAGCAAGGGCAGAGGTCAGGCAGAAATTTTCCACTTGACTGAAGCCCTTCCATTGAGACTTGGCACTTAGGTTTGGGATGGCCGCAGCTGCTCCCAGACACCCTTTTCCTCTAGGAACTGTCTTTTAATTAGTTTACCTCATAGCCATCATTACAAATATTACTGCCTCCCCTCCCTGAAACAAAATTACTGTTTCTACAAAATATTCCAGCAACATTGTGCACCACTGCACATTGATGGTGGGGTCAGTCGAATGCACCATTAGATCACCTCCATGCGCATCTCCTAATTAGAGTCCTTACAATACATTTTTATCTGGTAATTAGCTGAGATTGGCTGCTTCCTCTGTGGCTTATTAGAGACAGCCCAGCAGTGGTTGTGAATCATGGTGTCATCCTGGTGTCATCCGTCAGTCTGGGTAGGCCCCTCTCTCTTCTGGCTCAGTGTTTACTTCTAATTCCTATCTACATTGTAAAGCATCCAGAAATTCCAGAAATTTCAGCCTGCATTACCATTTTCCTAGATTGGGCAAACCTTAAGGGATCTTTTTTTTTTTGGATGCTGTGGTCTCCAGCAGAATTGGTCCAAGTATTAAGGCCTTTGTAAAAGCTTTGAGAGTCAAATTTGTACACATCTGATAGCTTTTCTCTCTATATGGGTTCCTTAGTTCTTCTCAGATCTGGGCATTCAGAAAGATGCACTTGTACCTGCTGAATGGTTCCATAGGACTTACTAAACGAAGTCACAAACTGGAAAACAGCTTGTGGACTCTCATGTTTATAATGTTGTTGTTTTTTGAGAAATTTGGGGCATGTAGAGTAATGTTTCTGTAGGCTAAAAGGATAAGTCAAGAACTAGGGTGAGGCCCCAGTTTGCTGACTGATTTTTTTTTTTTTTTTTGTCTGTGTTTGACATTAAGCATTTCAAGTTCTGTGGTTTAGTTTCCGGGTCTATAGAAGCTCTTGTTAATATTTATTGTCATTTGTAAGCAAGAAGAGAAGCTGTTTGTGGAAGCTTCTTCAAAAGCAAGCATTACAGAAAAGGAGGAATTGGCTGTAAGGTTGATGCTACATGTGAATTGGACATTCAGGAGAAGATTCAGAGACTGTAAAGCCAGACAAGGATGTGGTTTGACTTGGGGTCTGGGTAAGGATATAGACAAGGATATGGACAGGCTTTTCTTTCATTCTCTGTAGTGGCATGTGAATGAAATGAAGTCTCTTAGGGAGGTGTTTTAGAGCATGTATTTTTGTAAACGATACCCATGGCTTCCCCGAGTCTCCTAATGCTTAGACTTTACTGCAGCTGAATGATCAAAGTTATGTATTTGGGATCTCTCTACATTGATTTAAAAAAAACCACACATCCTCCCTTGGCTGATGCTGAAACTTACATTCTATTGGCATCTTGCTCTGCCCTGTCCCTGCCCTCTACTCTGAACTATTAGTACTTGGTTTACAAATGTATGTCACAGGGGCGGGAGAGATGGCTCAGCGGTTAAGAGCACCCTCTGCTCTTCCAGAGGACCCGGGTTCAATTCCCAGCACCCACATGGCAGCTCAGAACTGTCTGTATTTCCAGTTCCAGGCAAACACCAAGGCAAATAAATAATAAATAAATAATAAATAAATAAATAAATAAATGTATGTTTCAACCAAAAAAAAAAAAAAAATGTGTGTCACAGTCAGCTTTCTAGCACCATTGCCAAGGCAGCTTGCCATATTGCCCCTGCTTTCTGAAGGTCAGCAAGTATATGCCATTTCCCCAGCTTGCTGTTCTTGGGCACTCAGGGCTTGTGGTTTGCTGAGTCAGTTTTTCAAACTGAACATAGAAGGAGAAGCAGAGCTGAAAGCTCACAGCCCACTGTTTAGCTTGGGGCACCAAATTTGGGTTTTTCTGTTAATGTTCCTTTTATGATATCAGATCTTTCTTTTCCCTTGGAACTGGGTGCACACACATGATTCTTGTGGTCTTTTTCATTCCTAGTGTGTGAATTAAGATTGAGTCTTCTCAATACGCTGGAGCAAAGAACACACTTTTTATACCATCCGTAAATAATACTTGTGCTTAATGTTGAATTTGACAATGGCAAAAGAGATATTATAGTGACTAATTTGAAATGTGGTCTGATAAGATGTTGCCAAGTTAGAGTGTACTTTGTAGAAGTTTCTTGGGTTTGGGAGAGGCCCTCTGAGTATTTGATACCTGTATAAACATAACAAAAAAAATTTTTAGGTTCTTCTTCAGTGTCATACTCAAGGGAGTTATCCTGTCTCAATCAGTTTTGAAGAAGGATCATCCCTCCCAGTAGTGTACGGATTGTAAGAAAGTAGTAAATAGGGGGAAAGAAGGGTATTTGTGAATGCTGCGCTGCACTGCCTCAAACAGTACTCGCTTCCTTCCATAGCTGGACCATTTAAAACTGTAAAAAGCAAGTTAGTATTACAATGTCATAGAAATAGATGTGGGCCTGCTGAGCGGCGCCACTGTTGAGCAGGAGCCTCAGGTCCATCATGCACAGTCCCATGGTCTGTCAGTTTCATGGTGGACTCAAGTCTTATAACTTCTTGTTGGTGACTAGTGACTTAGAGCCCTATGTGGCCACTGAGTAAATCTATTGTAATTTTAAGGGGGGAAAAATCAGGCACCAACACAGCTTTCCAGTTGTGGTAGTACATTGCCAAGAGTTGCACAGGACAACCAGGTTTCCAGTACTGTAGCCCAGCTGGTGTTCCTTCAGTTCTCAACTTTGCTGGCATGCAAAGGAGAACACTTTTAATTGGAAGTGAATCCTGGGTAAACTACCAGTTTATTGAAGGTGTCCGCCTATCTTTCCTGTGGGACAAGAGAGGCTTTCTGGGTTGCTCAGGTTTCTGTCATTTGATTTGCTGTTTTGCTTTTCTCAAGCCCTTCTAACCAATATTGTTCTCCCCACAGTTGAACCTGGTATCAAGTGTCACCCTCTCCAAGTCTGCATCAGAGGCTTCTCCACAGAGCTTACCTCATACTCCAACGACCCCAACTGCCCCTCTAACTCCTGTCACCCAAGGCCCATCTGTCATTACCACCACCAGCATGCACACGGTGGGTCCGATCCGCAGGCGGTACTCAGACAAATACAACGTGCCCATTTCTTCAGGTAGCTACTCTGTCTTTGCTGGGGCAGCATGGGGACTCTGCAGTTTCTGTTGATGAACCCTTCTTTAAAAAAATGATCATTAATAGGACAATGATTCTTATATTTAGCAGATATTGCGCAGAACCAAGAATTTTATAAGAATGCAGAAGTTAGACCGCCATTTACATATGCATCTTTAATTAGGCAGGTAAGTAAATAACACATACCATGAAATGCTATCAAAAGGTATATGTGGGTATATTATATTGATGAAGTAGATTTAAAACCACTTAGTATGCAAGCATGCTAAAACCTTTTCTATAAGGTTTTTTAAAACTGCAATATATAACATAATTGCTTTTGATTAAGTATTACAATACGATGTGATTATTAGGGAATTCATTTCACACAACAGTGAGAATGAGGCTGTTTAAAGATGGCAAGTCAATTATCACAAAGCTACAGTAATCTCTGATCCCTAGAATTAATCTGAGCTCTAAATAATTACTGAGCTTTAATCAGCTAGTGAAATGTTTTGCATTTCTCTTTGATTCTGCTTTATGAATGACTAATAAATTAATATTTCTGTACGGAAACAGAAATAAAAACTCCAAACAATTAGATAATTCCATTTCAAGTTTTGCTATTGAACTGTTTAAATACAACCATTAATCTTCGATCATTTTGTGAAAGCTGTCTGAGGAGTTTGCTCCAAATTCCAGTTTGTTTGTTTGCTTTTCACATTTTTATGAACAGCCAAATGCTTCTGCCAGCGGGATCATAAATTACCTTCTTTGGTTCCCCTTTGCTCTGCAGGCCATTCTCGAATCCCCAGAAAAGCAGCTAACACTAAATGAAATCTATAACTGGTTCACACGAATGTTTGCTTACTTCCGACGCAATGCAGCCACGTGGAAGGTAGGCTTTGCAGTCTTGCATTTGACCTTTAGTTACTGGGTGACTTGAGAATATTCCATTTGCACTGGGAATGTGGCCAGGAGAAGAGTTTTATGGTTGAAATGCTCAAATGAAAAAGGCACTCCGCCCCTACCCCCTGCGAGAGAGGTTGTGGGTAGACCAGCTAGAGAATTCTCCGTAGGGAAAGGAGATGACACTATGACCCTTAACTCTGAAGTTGGCCTTATTGCTTACACAAACCACATGTCATTCATAAACGAATAATCGACAGTCATTGACAAGGGTGCGATTAGGAACCTAGAGATACAACCAAACTGACTAAGATCCTTCAATGGTTAGGTCATAGTTCACCCACAGTTAGAGGAATCTGGGTAATCTTTGTACTCAGTAAAAAAGATGATTTCTGAGAAATCCAAGGATTCTCATTCAGGGGATCAAGGTTACCCTGAGGAAGAAAGGTAGTTTCACAACCGTGTAACTTGACACCATTTGCCATAGAGCAGGTCAGATTCCTTAACTCTCCTAGATAAACCCCTAGAATGCTTGTAGTCTGTCTAGGTTTCACTGCTAATTATTCCATAAGTTACATTAAGGTTTCCTGAGTAGGTGTGGTGGTGCATGCCAATAATCCCAGCATTTAAGTACAGGCCAGGCAGGGCTACACAAATAGCCTTCACAGCGTTATTTAGCTTCTTACTTTTAATTTGTTACACTCTGCCAAGTAATAACAAATTAATGCCCCCTTTGTCCTTATCTGTAATTTCAACAGGTGCTATTATAGGTCACATCTTCCTTGACTTAATAAAAAGAAACATGTTTTGGTTTTCTCTCATTCTATAAGAAAAAGAGTATATGCACAGAAATTAATTCAGTAACCACATGGAGGCTGATGGAAAACTGTACTACAGATCTTAGCCTCTTTCCCAGCCTGCCTCAGGAGATAAAATACAAAGGCTCTTTAGCTACAAATCTTTTAAAAATTTAAGAAGTAGAAGCATGAAGTAGACATTTTTTTCAAATTGCTTTTTATAAATACCAAATGATCATATATAAAAAATAATTGCCAGTTGAATATGAATTTCAACTGAAATCTCACTTTTTCAGCTTTGCAAAGTAAAGGCAGAAAAGTCACTATTACAAACAGGCTCATAGAAGTACCCAATGACTCATCAATATAGATCATTTTCTCTCTGTGTTCTTACTGGGACAATGATCTAAACGACAGAATGAAATAGTGTCATTCATCTTTTCTTTTTCTTAAAAAAAAAAGACTTGACTTTTAGTTTCTTTCTGTCTTATATACAGCCCTCAAAATCATATAGTCATTCTTTTATCAAGAATGGCCTCTGGGGTCTTTCAGTTTCTGTACCCTTTGATGCTTAGGTAAAATTTGAAACAGTGATTGATGTTGCCCTCGTCCCCAGCAATCTCTCAAATATGTGTCCATGTGCTTTCTTGATTTTGAAACGGAAATTGCTTTATTGACTTCTGTCTCCTCCATGCTGTTGGAGGAAATAATTCCCTGTTAAATTTCTTAAAAGCCAGGTTATGTTTATGTGCATAGAGTTGTTACGAAGCAACTCATCAGAAAGTTCTTGAGTAAGGCTCTCCTTTCATTAGACATGTTGGTGTCACACATCTACTTCCAGCTGTACCCAGTCACCCTCTGTGAGCTCATTCTGTGGATCTCAGTGGTTTGTACATCATCACATATGTAATAAAATCTGTCCTGTTATATCCTCTCGATACTGTATCACAGAGAAGAATAACTCTTAGGTAACTGAATCCTCTTAGTCACCAGTGATCATTGTCTAAGAAATCTGAAAGACCTCTCAGAGTTTTAAGATTTATTGCCAAGAAAGCAAATTACTGTAGGAGAAGAGTATAGCTTGTGTGAACAGTAGCAATACCAGTATTAAATGAGACCTTCCATATAAGGTGCCAGAAGCTCAATAGATGTGTCTACCTCCTCTTCTCCCACTGAGCCACTTACTCTGTAGGAGAAAAACTGATACAAGTCCATTGTAATAGTCTCAAGTGCATCATCAAGTCTGGATCAGGAAGTCAGCCAGGCAGGACTAACGTATATCCAGTTTGGTTATCCAGTCAGGGTTGTGAATTTTCCTGGAAATAGACATTTAAAGCTCTTCCAATTGAACTAAGAACATCCTTTTTGTTAGCTGTGAGTGATCCCACTTAGCAATGGCCAACAATGACTTTTAAACATAAATAGCAACTACAAGAACATGCTCATTTTGCCATTGAGAGCCCTACTTGTATGTTCTTGGCATTTGCTCAATTACTTCAAATTGTTTCTCTGAGTAATTACCCATGCTCATAAACATCCTGGAAGGTAAGGTTTAGCTTGATGGTCGAGACCAGTCCCTTGGTGCAAAGGTTTCTCCCTAATCATCTTAGCTATATACGGTGGTACTCTCACTGGTAAAATCCTATTTAGAACTTTCCTTAATAAAGCCTATGCATGGTTTCTAAGCCAGATATTGCTGTACATTTAAAAGTGTTCACCTTTCATGATTTAAAAATAAATGCCCTTTTATGAATCCCACATAGATGGGTTTGTAAAGAATAGTTTTTATATTTATATAGCTCCTGATTTTGACATCATTTTAACAGTATTTTATATTTATGTCAGAGGGACCTGCTTGGGGCTTGCATGCGTATTTACCAGTGTATCTTCTGATCACATGGTACCAGAATTTGGGCTTCAGTGCCAGAGTACCATTAATTTATAATTTGGGTTTTTTTTTTTTTTCTCAGAAAAGACACTCAAAGAAGTTTCTCTGTGGGGGCGGTGGGGTAGGGGATGATGGCTACAGTTCTGGGGGATGGTTTTACAGATGGGGGGCTGAATGTACTGCTGTGGGGTTTTTTTTTTCATTTTTTGAGTCTTTTCTTATAGAAAAAAATGTCAATGTTCTCTCTTTTATACTTGCTGCAGAATGCAGTGCGTCATAATCTTAGTCTTCACAAGTGTTTTGTGCGAGTAGAGAACGTTAAAGGGGCAGTATGGACAGTGGATGAAGTAGAGTTCCAAAAACGGAGGCCACAAAAGATCAGTGGGTACGTCCACCATGTTTGAACTTTTTAGCCCAGCTCGAATCGTGCTAACAAGTGTAACGTAGAGGCTGCTAGGCGGCGTCAGACCAAAGAACTGCTTTTCATGTTGTCTGAGTTAAGGGAAACAAAAGAGCATTTCATCCCTCCTGTCTCGTATACCCACCAGTCCCTGCCCCCTGCTTGCTGGTCTCTGTTACATCACATGCTAGTAGCTTTTAGGCGGCGATGCATATTAACCCTCACAAGCCATTTGCTTATGCTTATTGCATTTTATTTTCTTTTTCCTGTTCCCTGTATTGGATGTCTGTTCTGCCCCCAACCCCGTCTCCTTTTGTCACCACTCCATCTCCTTTGCTGCTGCTCCTATCCCAGGGTGCCATTCGCACCAACCTCTCACTGCATAAGTGCTTTATCAGAGTAGAGGATGAGTTTGGGTCCTTTTGGACAGTTGATGATGAAGAGTTTATACGTGGCCGCCATATTCAACGAGGCCGTCCTCGCAAATACTGCCCCGGTGAAAACTCTGACGAGCTTGGCGCACAGTAAGAGCCTTTACTTGCTTTGTTCTTTTGTTTCTGCTGTTGCTTTGGCTTTGCATGGTTGACTCATCCCATGTATATGACATTTCACCCCAGAGCAGTGCCACAGCTTTCCGCAACAGAAACTAAACGGTGTGATTTGTACATGTACCTCGCTCGTTTCTCTTTGGAACGCCACTGCCTAGAATGATGTTTTTAAAAAAATGTCTTTAATGCCAATGATTGACTGTATTTTGATTCAGCAGCTTACAGGGACCCTCAAAGCTAGGTATTTCCTGTGTTATCCACAATCCCTGCAAGTGAAACGAAATGATGGTTACAGCATATATCTGGTGGAATAAATTTTTTTCCTATGTAAACACACACGTAATAGTAATGATGGACAACTAAAAGTGTACCTAGTGAGCTAGGCATAGGATGCGTGCCCGAATGACAGCCACCAGCAGGCTGAGGCAGGAAGACCACACAGCCCAGCACAGCCTGGACTTGGCCAAGAGACCCTGTCTCCAAAATTGAAAATCAAATTGTCCTAAGTACAGTGGAAAGATTGGTAATGTCATTTCCTTCAAAGTCTGTTGATAAATGAACCTCATTACATACTAGAAGCCACACTTTTTCTCAGTACATCCAGTGTAATTTTGCAGTGTTTTTTTTTTTTTTAATTTTAATTTTTAACTAGGGCAGGAATATTTTTCTTTAAAGAAAAAAAATTATAAAGTATCTCTTGGCTTCTTTTACCTAGTAGTCAACAGAGATAATACCAACTTAGAATATGCTCTCCTAGACTGGGCTGTACAGGAAAGACAACAGCCGAAACTCCTGCTTTACAAAGTAGGAGGAGTGGTGCCATTCCTGTAGCGTCAGGGTCGAGATCAACTAAGAGTCTCCCTGTGTAGTTCCAGGCAGCCTGCCCTCATGCTAGGCTCTCATCTTCCTACTAGAGTCTGGGCAGCAACTAACCCTTAGCAAACTGGTCTTTGAAGGAAATACCCGTGTATTATAAGACAGCTTCTTCATCCCCAGAGGTATTCACTCAGACCAACCCCGAAAATCAGATAGGCTGCCTTAACTTCCCTTCGGTTTGGTGACAGGGAGGGGGAAGAAGTTTAAATGTGGAAAGGCTACCAGCAAACTTAAAAACAAAACTTAGCAAGGACCCATGAGCTGATTGCATTTAACTTTGAGTTTCTGTCTTTTTCTTACACAGTAACCCTTCCCTTATTAAAAACATGCAGAGCAGCCACGCCTACTGCACACCTCTCAATGCAGCTTTACAGGTAAGATTAACGGCCATCCCCAATACACAGTACAGGCGCATGGCTCCCCCACTCATTTCAAAATATATTAGCCTCACTCTAATTAGATATTAAATTTTAATTCCGTTAAACTTTTTTCTTAAGTGCACAAAGCATCGTTCTCCCCGGAGGCAAACACATCAGGCTGCTTCAGCATTAGCAGGATGCTCCGCATTTTGAATATTGTGGCAAAAAAATTAAAAGTTCACTTATTAATATTTATCAGCAGTATCATAATTTCCATCCTCTTATTTCAGAATTTCACTTGAGGCAAAAATACCACAAGTGTAATTACTCTAGCACAGCTATTAATGTGCTGGATGATAGGCCACCGTGTCACATGACCTTCCATTGTTCACAGGTTTAAAGAGAAAGCGAGGCTTTAATAAAGTCCATTTTAACACCTTTTCTTTCTGTGGGAGTGGGGTCTGGGCTTGTTTCCTCTTGTGTAAGTCAACTGTTTAAACAACAGAAAGCTGAAATAAGTAGACGTTTCCAGCCAGTTGTTCAGGAAAACCTAATCATCATCACACAGAATGTTTGTGTCCTACTGGCAAATAAATCCCATATTACTTCAGGGTCCCAGAAGGTATGTGCCCTAGGTGTGAGTATCAGGAGGGAAAATCCATGTGTCTAGCCAGTCCTAAGTTTCTTGTTCCTCACACTTGCCACACCCCCAAGCTATTTCTAAAATTAACAGAGTATCTGGCATCACTTCTTTTAAATACCTAATGCCATACTCAGATCTCCCTCAAGAGCTCAGAAGTTTCCAGGATCCTTGTATTCATCATGTCTATTTAGGAAAAAACCGACCTTGATTGTTCTAGAAGACACTCCCAAAAGAATCTTGCAACATTAACATGAGTTATAGACAAATCTCACTGTAGCCATCCTACACTCTTAGTTCAGTGTGAATACTGTAGCATCCCAGAATTGGTTGTTGATTTCATAATGTCTCTGGAAATGTTATGGTTTTTCAGAAAAAGCCTAAGCAAAGGCAGAAATAGAGAAACGAACGCCCCAAAGAGGGAAAGGCTTGGAATATGTGGCATTATAGGAACTGGATGGGGTAGGAAGAGGCATTGACAGCAGCCTGATTCTCAGCACTTGCTAAACAAATATTGACGGAGCCCCTAGTCTGCCACAGACCTGCCTTCCTAGCTCACCCGCAGCCCCTGACACAGTTCAAGGCAGACCCACTGAACTGAGCATCTCAGTAATTCTATTTCTTTTTAGCCTGAACTAAATTTACTAGCAGAAACTACTTTCTGCATTTCTTTTAATTACTTGTGGTTTACGTAGTAACTTTAGCAGAGTAAATGGAAGCCCGCTTACAGGCTGCCACTGTAAATACCATGCATTAGTAACTCATTTTCCCTGGAGTCTTGTGTAGTATGAATTTTAAGGCGGCTCTATCTGGAATGGTATTAAAATTACAAGCACATTTTACATTCATGAGGCGGAAAGGGGAAAAAAAATAAGCATCTTTGTCCTTTGGATTCCCTTAACTATGTGACTAATTTCAATTAGTATGCATTATCATTACAGACGTGTTCACGCTTCATCTCTGAGACCTTTGTTTTTGCTTGCACCCACTGTACACTTTCGTGTTTCCCCTGCTCACCCAAAACTGTCCTGCAGCTTTCCAGGAACACCAAAGAGTATCTGTCTCCCTTGCCCCTCCTCTTGAATTTGGATTCCCCATCAGTAGACAGCCAGTCTTACAAGACAGCTTCCTGCCATGCAAATTAAATAAAGACCTCACCAGCAGGCCTTCCTTTCCATTATCACCCACTTCCATTTTTCAAGGCGGGTAAAAATAACAGTGCAACAATATCTTCAAAAAAAAGTTACTAGAGCGACATAACGGCATGATATACAATTTATAAAATAGGACAGCAGAATCCACTACAGAAATAAAACGTGGGGCTTGGGACAGATTGCATTATGCTCTGAAAAAGTGAAGTAACTACGGGTAACCGTAAAGCTTCATATTTATAGACTGCCTTTTCCCCAGAGAGTGCAGAGATGTTAACATTGTAGAAGCCGTGGTACTTATGGACTCCTGTGCCATCACTTAAGAACCTTTATGTTTCTGGCAGAGGTACCGGTTTGATATGAAGCCACACACTGTGCCCAGGATCATTTATATAAATAAATCCATTATAAACATTGTGATACATCAGCCCCTAAGAAGCTACAGGAAGGACCTGTTACAAGGTGATAATTTGTTGGTTGCTCTGATCCTTCAGTCTGCAAAGGACTATTCAAGAGGCATAGTGGTGGACCAGGCCCCAGGATCTTACTGTAGCCAGTTGCTAGTGTTTTGTTTAAAGGGACAAGACTGGTTCTTTGTGCTTACATTGTGTTTGAGAGTTAAGGAACGAAGACAAGGTTTTGCCAATGGGTGACTTTCATCACTGTAGCTTCTGGGTCTCTTCCCATGATCCACAATCTGTTGTCAATCAGGAGTGGCTTTTACCCATAATACTTTGAGAATAAAAAAGAAGAAACAGATCCTCATCTTAACAAACTCTGTTTCCATGGTTTTTACTTCTCAGTTTGGGGCTTTGGAATCAAATAAAATAGCTTCTTTCCCATCCTGACCATGCAGCAGTGCAGTCGTCCTGTGAGACCAGAGCCCGTGAGAAGGACACTTGGTTGGCAGTCCAAGCAGAAATCAGATGGCAGGGAAGTGTGACCACTGTGTGGCCTCATGTAAGGCAACTGAAGGTGGTAGCCCAGCTCTACCCTGCTTTCCCTTTGTTTCTGGCTCATCCCTTCACTTTGATGCCAGCTTTTCTAGAATAGTTAGGACTCTCTCATGATGGGCCAACTGAAGCCACTCTGCCAGATTGTATGGTGATCATACTTTCTCTCATTAGGATGGAAAACCAGGCATAGTGTAGTCTGCAAGAAGACAATTTTGATAAATCTTCAGTTAATTACAGCTGCCTCTTTTTCCAAGTCTGTCCTCCTGAATAATAAAATGAGAAGCCACTGGGGCACACTTCCTATCCAAGTAAAACAAATGGGGTTCCTTTGGGCCTGTGATATTTTTTGACAACTGTCCACATTGCAGGCAGAGTAGCCATTATAGTTACATTTGATATGACAGAAAATGAACAGTAGTCTACCAGACTTTAGTTTTGGGGTGGATTGGGGGGGGCGGTCCTTTCCATACTTTTTTTTCTAGCTGACATTCATTTGGAATGGCTTTGTCACCTTTAATATTGACATAGTTAGTTGTAAAGGAAATAAGATCTAGCCTTTCTTTTTGCTAGAGATTCTTCACTCCCAAAGTGTTTCATGATTGTGTGAGGCTGGAAGTCTGTGCTGTTCCCTTCATCTGGTTATGTCAGCCTTCACTAAGCAGGTTCAAAAATCATTAAAATAGGAATGATGATGGAGAAAAAAATTGATTCCAGTTCTATAACTTCCTCCTTTCCTATGGGTGTTTATGGAGGTTCTCATAAATTTGAGCCATGTGGCCATATAATCTGATCAAATCTTGGATATCCAATAGTGGAGTCATCAAAATGGATAAAGAAATGAAAATTCCATTATATTTCGACTATGATCTAGAAATATTCAGTTCTTCTTGGAAAAAAAAAGGCATTGGATATACACTTCATATTAGATATTTTTGTCTAAACCATATGACTCCACAAGGCAGGACCCAGCAGGTGACTTTACCCATGGACTCATCAATGCCCAAATAGTTTATCCAAATGAAGCCCAAGGCTCCTGAAGCAGAATCCTACAGCTCCTGAAAATTATCAGCCATAATATAGTGAACTTGAACCAAAGGCTGCCAGACACACCACAAAATCGTAACACAGTCTTGCCTCCCTATAGTTTCATTCGGTTTCTTTTGGTTGATGCAGGCTTCCATGGCTGAGAATAGTATACCTCTGTACACTACCGCTTCCATGGGAAATCCCGCTCTAGGCAACCTGGCCAGTGCCATCCGGGACGAGCTGAACGGAGCCATGGAGCACACCAACAGCAATGAGAGTGACAGCAGTCCTGGCAGATCCCCTATGCAAGCTGTGTGAGTACTGCCCACTCAAAGCTCTTTGTCACTTGCCCCTAGTTTTCCTGTCAAATGTTCAAACACACTCTTCTCTGGCCCTTCTTTATACCTTTCCTATCATTTCTGATTTCTTAAGAGCCTTAGTGTAGCTTGTTTGTGCTTAAAAGGACTAGTTAGTAACTCTCTAGTAAAAGCAATTGGCGTTATCCACTTTAAGTGCACACAGCAAAAAAATGAGATGTTTCCTCCATTTTTTTGTCTCAGACCATTATTTAAGTCATACTGATTTTTTTTTTCTTCTAAAATCAGTATACACCTCTTTGAGAACTTCCAGGCAAGCCAAACCTAGTGAGGCAAAAGATGCTTGTTTACTTCGCTGTGTGCTAAGTTTAACCACTTGGGCTCGACACCACAGCATTATTACCAAGCATTAATGATGGCCCAAATGAAAGGCAGCATGATTTATAGATTGCTCTTAAAATATCAAAAGGAAAATTAATAGTAGCATTACAGCAGCAGACGGCAGGATAATGAGTGCACATATAACTGAATGAGGTAGTGGACGATGGTTTCCTGGGCTGAATGCGAATGACACTGAGGCCACACGAATCTCAGCAAGGCCACCATGTTGGGGTGCTGTGCCCCTTTGTGGTGGGCAGAGGTAGATTACTGCTTCCACTACAATCCCCTCTTTGTCCCTAGGAAGAGTCCAGCAGCAGAAAGGAAACCATGTGATTCCAGATGCTTGGGTGTGCAGTGACCCAGGCTCACCTTCCAGTGAGCTGCTCCAAAACCGTGGCCCACTTTAAGTGACTAAAACCAGTTCAGGGTTTCCAGTGCTGCCTGCTCCAGGAATAGGCCACTTGTCTACACATTCTTTCTGGATTACTGACCAATATCTTGTTTTAGGAAATTTGAGGGATGGGAATGGAAAATGTGACCTTTAGCAAGTAGGGACAGAATGAACTGGCATCTAGTGACAACAGGGAAAAAAGGTATCTGCCAGCATAATGAGGAAATCTGAAACGACTTTCTAGATGTGAATCCCACGCCCTGAGTGCTTTAAAGGGGATCTTTAGATGTGGGAATGATGGTTTTTAATTTATGGGCATAGTCTCACAGCACAGATATTCTAGCAATTTAGGAAAGTGTATGTCTTTCTCATTAGTGCCACCAAATTTCATCTTCCCTGAAGCAAGCTGGTGTTTTTTTACTCTTTTGTTATCTTGCCCACCACCATCATTGAACATTTTATTTCAATATTTGGTAAGTTCAGAGCGACGCTAAATAGGCATATAAGCCACTCCAAGACACACCCATTGAGCAAGAGTTTATGAAATTACTTAGCGAAAAGCACACTGTTCTCTCATAGTCTGTTCAAACTCCAGGGTGTAATCCATGGTGCTTTTCTATTAGTAGAAAGATCAGTAGGGAGGGGGAAAAGCAAATTAAATAAAAAAGGAAGGAAGGAAAAAAAGGAAGAAAGATTCATGGAGACAAGCCTATCCATGATGGAAGTTCATTTGCTTATTGAGATTAAGTGAAATGCAGAGGAACCAACACCTCTGTTTTACAGCAGTCATCATAATGTGTAACAAAGCAAAGGCTTTAGTGCTGGAAAGAAAGGAGAAAAGCCTCTGCTAGTGCTACCGAAACATGGCTTTCACACATCAGGTTTGCACCATGTGCCCTGTGGTGTTCTGTGCCCACAGCAGTTTCACTGCCCCAATCAGTGTCACAGCCAGTTAGTCTTGCTGACCCTGTACTTCCATTAAGTGACTTTTATAATAACAGAGATTTCATTCTTGTACAGTGTGCATTACCCTGCTAGGATGCAAATTGTTTTTTAACTGTTCCAGTCTATTGAAATAAATCAAGCCATAAACTTTACAACAAGGCTTACAAGACACTGTTAGGATGCTGGCCCAGCACATAGACAGTGTTGTAATACAGCTCTCTGCTCTTCACTTTGCTGTGACACAAACCACGGCATTGCCTTTCTCTTAAAAAAAAAAAAAAAAAAAAAAAAAAAAGTAGAAGGTAGTTACACAATGGTCGTTTGGGGGCATGTACTTTCATTGTGGAGCTAAAGGGCCACCATACCAAAGGCTCTGTGCTGTCTGTGCACCCTGAGCAGGAACACAATGCCTTTAAACACTAGTTGGCTATAGTTAAAAACTCATGTGTTACCAGGATGGCTGCACAAAAGGATTACTCAGATGTAAGGGGAACAGAGAGATGGTGTTTTGCTCCATTATCCATGGGGAACCCTTTTGGAAATAGTAGGCCTGGCAGGGAGAGGCTTAAGAGGGCCATCCATTGTGTAGCCCTATTCTGTAGATGGCACACTGTGCATATGCCTGCCCAGTGGGAGGGAAGCCTTTAGCAGACTGAATCTTAATGGAAGGCTGAAGAATACTTACTGTCATACCTGGTGTAGATTTTCAGGTCACCACACAGTAGATCTAGTTGTTGGCATTTGTTGACCATCCATGAGCACAGGATAGACCATGTAGATAGGTCAGCATCATTACCTGTGTTTGGGTACAGTAAATAGTGAATTTTGAGGAGAATAAAATAGTCTATGGGGTTAGGAACTCTGATTTGGGGAGGAGCCTTTCACACTCTCCTCTTGTTGTTTGGGGCTGGATCTAGAAAATAGTAATTTACAGTCATAAAGCAAGAGTGTTGCATTAAAATGAGTATATTTTCCTAGGGTTTCCGATCCTTACCTCTAAAGCTTTGTGTAATATCATCAGACTGCATCTTGCAAACCAGAGATTAAGTACTAAGTATGATAGCTTTAAAAATTCAAGCAGTAAAGTGTTGTTCTGTAAAATAGCAATTGAGCCTTAGTAACTGGTTTTAAAAATTGTTTTTAGAGGAGTAAATTTTTATTGCTGCACATTACTAAACCCAGTGGTCTGTGGTCATGGAGTGACTGGTAAAGTCACAGTTTTCCCTATAGTGAAATTAAGAGACAGAAATAAACATCCACTTTGGTCAGTAATGCAGAGGGTGTGCTTCAAGGTAACTAGGATGGTACCGCACACCTGTGAGAAGTATTTTTTTCAAAGTAACACTTGGGACATCGACATTGAGTCTCACTTGATAGCACCCCTCTGCAAATTAATATCCCAATAAATCAGGAGAGCCATAAAGATGTTTTGGCCTCTGCTCCAGCAATTCCATTCTTAGACATCCATCCCAAGGAGGTAAATCAACAGAAGGAGAAGGATTAATGGCTAGCAGTGGTTCACGGTACTATGCAAACAGTGGAGGAAAGGAAGGAAGGCACTGCAGAGTGCTCCGTATAGAGGGGCTGGCTGACTTACCAACAGATGGGATCACACATAACCAGAAGAATGTCATGGAAAAGCCAACAAAATACAAAAAAGAAAGAAAATGATTCCTCCTGTGTCTATAGTATATAATAATATACTCCCCAAAGGGAAGGGAGAGGCTGAGACTAACCATATTCTGGGCTGACTACACAGGCATATGACATGTTCAGTTACATGGTGCCCCAAGCCTGGAAGGACACTGCCCACTTTGAAATGTTTGATTTTTCTCTTGAAGTGAATACTTTCCATTCAGGAACTGTACAAACTAGATAGCCAGGCCTAGGCTTTATTTCAGAAACAAAGATGAGCACAACTATTGAAAATGTCAAGTAGCTGGAGAACCACATATAAAATATTCTGTGAGACTCTGGGTTGCTATGCAAATGGTTTTTAAGAATATGGGTATAATTGTTAAAGCTGTTTCCCTGACATCTAGCCCCTAACCTCCCTTTATGCTGTGCTAATTTTAGTGTTAGTTAATTTTGAAGGTTCCTGTCTTCCAGGGCAGGCTTCTGTTTGTTTTTAAATGGTTCCAAGGGCCTTTGGGGCTTAAATACAGCATCAATTATTTAGGAAGCCAGCCATCCCCAGTACCACCTCTTATTACTAATACTTGATTATGTCCATTATAAGTCCCTCCCATTTGCAGCCTGTCTCAGAGATGGGCACATTTGAACTTGAATGGTTCTTTTACATATCAAAAGCCCCCCTTCAACAGAAAGTCATTTGTATTTGCAAAAGATCAGTTGTAAATATGATTTACAAACAGCTTTTCACAGTTGTTATCAGAGTGGTTTTGTGTGATCATGCCAGCTCCCTTTAGATGAACCGAGCCCCAGTCCATAATGAAAAAGTTGGCAGCTCTGGAGGTAGCTCGAGCTTCCGGGTGGCAGCTACCAGCCGGGCCTCATGTTTGGCCTTGTTTATAGCTGACAGCGTTATTATTCTGATTGGGGCTCTGCTCTCTTATCGTATTGTTGTGTTGAGCAAGCCTTTTCCTCTCCACTAGTGTTTCCTGGCAGGGCTTTTCTTGCCTTATTGACAGTTTGTAAAAATATGCATTAATTTGGAGCTTCAAGCATGTATCATGGTGTCTCTTTGCTGTGTGTGCTTGAAGTTGATTAATGATAGACCCTCGCTTGGGGTCGTCCTCTGGAGGGTTCCTTCACAGGTTCTGCATGTTAACTAGCAGAGCAGAACACACAGCAAGGCATGATTAGTCCAGCCAGCCTCCTGTGCTCATTGGTCCCCATGAACCACTGCTGTATTACAGATTCCCATTTCAGGTAATTATTTACAGGGTGGCATTCATCCACCCAGGATGTCGCTACAGGGGCTGTTATTTGGTACTCAAAAGTATGGTCCTGGGACCAGCATCATCACCTGGAATCTCTTAGAAGCACAGAATCTGAGTTCCATACATTGTATTATCACAAGGTCCTCAGGTAACTCCTGTGTCCTGAAAAGCAGGAGAAATGATTTCTGTACAGAATACATTCTAAAACAGGAGTGTCTAAAGGATCTTTCAATACTGATGCTTTTACACTGAGCAATACAGAAGTCCCTGACCACATATGGTCCCTAGACCCTTGGAATGTGGTCAGTAAAAATGAACAAGTTTCCCTCCTATTTGAAATTTACGTGACCAGGGTTACTCTGTCTCTACAGTGTTGCTGTAGCACAAATCTTGTAGGTCACCTCAACAACTGGTCATGTATCAATCTGAATGACCTTCTAAGCCTGTTCCTTTCTCTCTGTAGGCATCCTGTACATGTCAAAGAGGAACCCCTTGACCCGGAAGAAGCTGAAGGGCCTTTGTCCTTAGTGACAACAGCCAACCACAGTCCAGATTTTGACCATGACAGAGATTACGAAGATGAACCAGTAAATGAGGACATGGAGTGAACCTCTGGGCGGGCTGACCCCCAAGACCGAAGATTGGAAAAAAAGCAAAACAAAACAAATAATAATTTAAAAAAAAAAAAAACATACCATGTCAAAAGTTAGCAGTGAAAACCGTTCTCCGCTTGTTGTACAGTCTGGAGGATTTTCGCTACATTTTGACAACTCTGAAATGTGTTAACTCTTAGTGCCATCAAGAATCCCATTTGGGAGTATTTTTGATTTTTCTACTTTTTGTTGACAAAAGGGATTTGTACTCTGTGCATTGGATGGACCTGTTTGGTACTTGGGATTTTCCTCTTTGAGTCAACATCAGTGTTGTAAATTCGATAAACGGATTCACTTTTAGCAGCAGACTTTGAACTGCAGTTTTGTTCTGCCAAGGCCAACACCGAGGACACCCGACTGAGCTCGCGCACCTGCGCTGCAGACCAAGCCTTCGCCCGAATTCAAGATTCCAGTGGACGACCTATTTGCACAGCACTGCATGTTGATATCACTGCCTTTACTCACTTTGGTTTTTTTTTGTTGTTGTTGTTTGTTTGTTTGTTTTGTTTTTGCTTCCAGTTGGGACAGGGAAGGCCTTTGGTGTTTATTGGGTGGGGAGGGGTTAAAAATAATTATCCCAAACTTTTTAATGTATTGCCTTTTTTTTTTTTTTTTTTTTTTTTTTTTTTTTTTTTTTTTTTTTTTTTTTTTTTTTTTTTTTTTTTTTTTTTTTTTTTTTTTTTTTTTTTTTCTTTTTTGCTTCTTCTATACCATTTTAAGTTCTGACCTCAGGCCTCCATTTGGGCCCATGGCCTCTTGGAGGCTTCACATTTTCTGTACCTTGTGATGAATGTTAATAGGTGTTTTTATTATACAAAGCTGAATGTCATTTCTTGTCTGTAGTTTTCCGGCACTCATTCCATTTTCCTATAGACATCACCACGTTTCTCTCAAGTTTAAAAAAACAAAACAAAACATTCCGTTTTGGTCTTTTTTCTAAAAAAAAAAAAAAAAAAAAAAAAATCCCAAAGGTTGCATCTTACACATGAAGGTCCTCTCACAGGGACATGATGTCCTTCCAGAAAGAGAATGAATGACAGAAAGGAGAGAAACACACACACACACACACACACATGCGTGCATTAGGAACAGAGCAGATTCACTTCTCAGAAGCAGTATTGGGGGTGGGATGGGAATGTTTGAGATTTTCCTCTCATTTCCATAGTGCCCACCATTGTGAGTAACTGCCACATTCTCTCAGCATCAGGAAAGACAGGAGAGACACTGAATAAACATTCGTTAATAATTAGACTGGCATGATGGCCGTGGAAGGCTCTCCCCCCTATAATCAAGTGGCCAGGACTGCAGACTGTGTTGTCCTTACCAGCATGGGATGCTTTGTTTGCAAAATGACCAAAAAGCCAGCTTCCCTAACTAACTTTACTCAACACGGTGACAGCGCTGACTGTCTACATCAGTTCAGACCTGCTTAGTGGCGTTCATCTGTTTTAATGCAAATGAGACTTCACATTGAACTTGTTATGCGAGTTAATGAGGACTGAGCTCAGCGATGCTGATGTGTCCGTTCCACTGTTCAGAGTTGGTACTGCAGTTCAGTCTGCAATATGATAGTATCACACCATGCCAGTAGCACAAGGGCAAAAGATGACACCAGTAGAATACGGTGGCTCTAGGTCAGTGTACCCCTGAGCCCTTCAGACCCCTCCACGCTTTCGTCTGCACCCACTTCCCTGGCATTTATTTATCTAGGGCTGTAGCTTTTGTTTGGGTTTTTAGTTTGAGAGCCTTTTGGAGCTTAATTTATTTACTTTGTACCTTTTATTTCTAAAATTACCAAAGATATTACACAAAGGTAAATTATTTTTTTTTATGCTTTATCTGATGAAGCCAAATATCCTCTTATTGTTGATCAAAGGAGGCAAAAGGATTCAGAGGCAAATGATGAGGTCCAGGCTGTTTGCCAACCTGGGGGAAATAACTGTTCCTCCAACAGAGGTCCTTAGCAGACTAAGTAGGCAATGGAACCAAAGTTTTTTACTTTCTTCTAATTTTTTTCCTTCTTTTCTGTACCTATACAGAGACCAAAACTAACTCCTGTAAGGAGAAAATATGGGGCTACTGCAGAAAAAAAAAACAAACAGAAAAACAGTATTATAGCTCCTATAGAAAGAATGGGGTACCATCTCAAAGAAAAAGAAATGAATGTATGATGCTGAAAATTAGTGTGTAAATCAAGGAGACACTTAAAATGAATTCAGAGAGAACAGAAGAGTGTCAGACCGCACTAGGCCACTTGTAGAATAAAGAGTTTTTTTAGAACATTGATATGCCACTTTTGTTTAAGGGCTGTGCTGTGATCACTGCATTAATATTGTTTATCTTGGCATACATCCTCTAATTTCTCTCTGCTTTTTCTTGTTGTTTTTCCGATTCCAGATTATGACTTGGTCAGCATTTTTCATTTACACACACAAAAGGTAACATTCCCATCCACTCATAAGCTTAGAATAGAACGTCTTTGGCGATTCTGAAGCTTTGCTCTGCTTTCTATAGAGGGGACGGTCTATGGTTACTCATGCTCCCCTCCCCCCATTTTTCTAGGCAGCTTCATGATGTGCAGGCCGTAGCCAGGCAGGGTCATGGGAAGGGGGCCTGTGCTTCTAAACTGAGTGGTTGCTGGTTAGATATTCAAAAGAGGATAAAAATCTGGTAGATTAGTTCATTCTCAGCATGTGTAGCTAGCCATGAGTAAAGATTACGGCATGAGAACTGTTAGTACGCATACCTCAGTTCAAACCTTTAGGGAATGATTAAAAAAAATTAAAAATAGACATTTCACTCAGTTGCACTTAGTCGTATGTCTTGCATGCTTAGTCTAAAGACTGTAGCAAATAAATAAATAAATAAGAAAAATTAGATTTTACATATCTTTGCAGGTGTCACAGCCTTGCAAAAGAACCAACTGAAAAAACAAGTTCTCAGGCTTTACAACAAGCAATCTTTACTCTAATTTTTACAGTTCTGATTCTGTCCCTTGGGGGGGGGATTATGGTCGCTTCTGTAGAATGGGGTTGATTCGGTTGTACATATATCCCAATGTGTCTGTGTGAATCTTTGTCTTTTGTGGGGGAGGGCCGAGGGCAGCTCTTTTTTTATTATTATTTTATTTTTTAGGTATTGTTCCTAAGAAGGAATAAATGCATACACCTGTTTGTCAAAATATCTTTGCTTTTTGTGCAACTGCATTTTATTAATGATATTTTAAATAAGAAGAAAACCACAATATCTTTTGGGGAAAAATCTACTGTATGTAATAGATTTGCAGTCGATGCTGCACATGTGTTTTATTTCATTACCCTTGATTTACGAACATTGGATGCCATGTGACGTGAGAGGAAAGAAGAAACTCTAGAACACTTTTTCTTTTTTAAATTGTAACATAGTTAACATAATTTGTTTCCTATTCTCATTAATTGGAACATTTTGTATAGGTTTGTGGGGTGGGGTGTGTGTGTGTGTGTGTGTGTGTGTGTGTGTGTGTGTGTGTGTGTATCTGTTTTTGATACATTCCTGTTCCTGTGTTTATTCTACCACTGCCTTCTTGAATATCTTAAACAAGTTCCTAAGTTTGAAAAGAGAAAAAAAATTGTTTAAAAAAATGTTCTCTCCTGCTGCAGTCAATATTTTTGCATGATGAAATTCCAGGGTCACAGTTTCAAAGTTTTATCAGTTAAATAGTGGTTAATAATGGGAAGTGTTGAAAATCTTGAACATTTTGTATAAAAAAAAAAATTACAAGGTCCCAAGGTGTAAAGACAGTTTGTTACTTTTTCTTTCTTAGTAAAAATCAAGCAAACATAAGGGAGTTCGGCCCATGTGTCAGACATACACAGTCATGATGAGGACTTGTTCCTAGAGTCTATACATGTGAAAAGTCTTAGGCTGTCATATTGGGCCCAAAAAGGGTGAACCATCAAGGCTTCTGTTCATGCTGACTTAGCAGCCAATGCCCTGTCCACATCAGAAGACTGTTGACTTGACATTCCCAGTATCCCATCAGCCATAATAAAGCAAGCCTGGTTTAAAAGGTAAAAAAAAGAAAAAAAAATAGAACTAAAATGTAATGTAAATCACTAATCTTTATTTTTTAATTAGACACAAACTCGAACTGAAAAGTCTCCTCTTTTCTACATGCTAGCTGAGCTCTTTGTCTCCAAGGGCATAAAGCGGACTCTACTTACAACTTCTAATCTTTTTGGTATCTTTTGGTCAATGCCCTACCCTCCTGACAGTCTGGAAGTGTTTTGCCACTCAGTTTCACTTTATTATCCTAAGAAGCAAATGGACAATTTTAAGGGCGTCTTGTGGGTCCACTGTAACTCAATGCAATCCCTGCTACCCAGGAGCCTGGGTGGAGATGGTGCGGTCTGGGTTGTGAGCGTGGTGCTCTCTGTATTCATGCTGCCACGAACAAGGATTGTTTTGTTTTGTTTTGTTTTGTTTTGATAAGGCATAAAAGAATCTCATTCCTTGACATCAACTGTAATTCCATCATTCCATGTCTGTGGATACAGACAATAAAAAAAAATGTTGTGTAGTCAGTACTAATGACTGACAGGAGAGCATTCTCAAATGCAATAAAAATGCTGGTTGTTCACACTGGTAGACAAAGTTGCCACAGCCTAAGTTTTTTTCCCACTTCTGACCTGCTGAGACTGTATGGCAGACACATGCTCCACACTGTCTCTTAGTGGCAGTTGCTACATGCCAGATTCACGATCAGCCTGGCGAGCAGGCTGAGGGAAGCTATTCTCACAAGGGTTCCATGGAAAGGTGGAGGGACCAGCTCTGTCAGAGGGAACACGCACTCTTCACCAAATTTGATAAAGAAAAGAAAGTGTCTAATAACTAACTCAAAGAGCCAAACTAAAATTTTAGAGGAAAAGCAATTTCATGAATAATTCATTAACATTTCACATCTGCAAGATCAGTCATCCAAATAAAATGCTAACGTCAAAACCACGCACCATCTACAATATTCTCATCAAGAAAGCTTTTGCATATAATGGTAAATGCTTAGATTAGAACAAATGATTTTATAAAAATACTCTATCAAAAGTATGCTGGATAACCACACAGAGAAAACTGCAGAGATGGATGGGGAACCCCAGTTCCCAGGAAACCACCTGTGGAGATTATTTTTAATTCTATATCGTTAGAAAAATGTGCTTTCTATCTTAATTTCATTACACATATTCTATGGACTAATGCATGTAATTTTGTCTTTAACACAAATCTCACTGATAATAAACTGAAAAGAAGCACTACCAAGCTACACATGGTAGTGAATTCCTTAAATCCCAGCACTTGGGAGGCAAAGGCAGGCTGATCTTGTGAGTTTGAGGCCAACTTGGTCTACATAGTAAGTTCCAGGAGAGCCAAGACTAAATAGACCCTGTCTCAAAATAGCAAACAAAAAACAAACAAAAAACATGTAAGTGACCAAGCCACAGCATCATAAGAAACATTACACCTATAATGCAGAGGCCTTTCCTAGCACAGTATGTCTGCCCATTTAGGGAAAGATTAGGAGGGTCTTTTTGGATTGTTTATGAATCTGTTTTCTACAACTATGATTTTGTTGCGGATGTGTTTTTTGTTTGTCTTTGTTTCTTTTGAGACAGGGTCTCACTGCGTAGTCCTGGTTGGTTTAGAATTCCTCTAGGAAAATCAGGCAACCTGCCTTAAACTTAACCACAATTCTCCTGCCTCAGCATCTCAAATGTTAGGATTATGCCCGAGTCCTTTTTATTTCCTTTTAAACAAGTAGTTATCATTACCAAGATATGAATAAGCACCCTATTCTCATTCATTGCTCTATCAGTCTGAAAGCTCCATAGTCCAATAACTAGCCATTTTCACTTGGCTACTAAGAATATAATATCACGGATAACTGAAATCCCCTTAATTGCTAGGCATACATACAGATGCTGCTCTAGAATATACTGTGGGTTAGCTATGCACACATGTCCCTACTAAAACACCCTAGAACCTGTGAGTATGAGAGTGTGTAGTGGAGGTTCAGCTAGCCCATACACCATATTTTAAATTGCACTTCAGGAATCATTTTTTTTTTTAAAGTCATTTCAAGCTTGCTCCTCACATAAAGCAGCTAACCCAAAACACAGCTTCTATTAAACAGGGACCTTTTCTATGAAGAGCATAACAACATGGGGACTGTAACATAAACCTCTCAACAAAATGGATAAACAATACAATTAGCCTTTTTAATAGGTTGTCTTTTTCAGTAATTCACATATTTATGTGCAGACAGGTAATCACAGTTTAGCTTTTCATTGCAAATTGAGTCAAATGAAAGTATTCCTTACTCAAATCGAAGGTGGGTCTCAAATTTTCATTTAAGGCTCTCAGACTGGTGGATGGTTTAAGACAGGATTCATATCAGAAGGAAATTAAATGTAAAACTGCTGGTGTAACTGTGGGATAATGTGTGGATTAGAAAACCATCACTCAGCCAGGCAGTAGTGGTGCATACCTTTAATTTCAGCACCCAGGAGGCAGAGGCAGGTAAATCTTTGTAGGTTATAGGCTAGCCTGGTCTATGGTGGGAGCTCCAGGACAGCCAAGCTACACAGACAAAGAAACTCAGTCTCAAAAAAAAAAAAAAAAAAAAAAAACTACCTTCAAAACAAAAAAACATTCTACAGCACTTAACATTGATAATTTTAAACACTATACTACACACACACACACACACACACTAAAGCCCTATACCATTTTATTTCCCCTTTGATTAGTAAAACCATACTGGATGCTTAATATCAAATATATATATATGCTAATTTACCCATCTGAAGCTACCAATAGTCACCCTACTCCCCAGCCTCAAACCAAGATGGCAGGTTGGAGAAAGGACAAGCTGAGTTATAATGTGAATTGAAGGTAACCGGCCTTTCAAGATTTAATTTCAGCTAAGGCGATGATCATTATTTACCAGCTTATGACATTTTTATCACTCATCATTTTAGCACGTTTCCATTGAAAATGCTAAAATGGTTTGTCATAAGGCAGATAACTACTTGAGCTGTAAAAATGACCAACACAAGTGGCAGTACTCGAACATTAAATTATACTGTAATTAATATGGACAGTTAAACTGTCTACTACCAACAGCAATTTAGGCAACCACATTTGATCAGCTATAAATTGTAACTACATTAAAATTCCAGAAATATTAGCAATATAGATTATTTGATGGAAGTATATGCTGGTTTTCTCTCTCTCTCTCTCTCTCTCTCTCTCTCTCTCTCTCTCTCTCAGTAGAAGCATAGGTCAGGTTGACCACAAATCCATGGGCGAAAATCAAGCCTGAGCACTTTTAATCTCATGAAACAAGCAATTACAAATAGTTGTATCGATTTGTTAAAAAGCTTTAGGTGACATAAATTGTTTTCTGTTTAGCTTACTGCTCTGATACATAAATGTCACTAAGTCCAATATTAATTAGGGCCCCGGAAAAGCACGAGGTAGCCATCACGGGTTCCATTTTAGAATTTGTCACTCCTTTTGTGAGCCTTTTCAGTAGCTTCTCACCCACTCATTTCTCATTAATGACAGGCAGAGAAAAGGAAAACTATTTTGCTCTGTGAAGTTTTTAATGCCCACTCATTTTCTTATTCCAAATGAAACTGCAGGATTTGGGACTTGGGTTATTGCAAGTTGATACACAATGCCACATTTCAAAAATATCTTCTAAATAGAATATTTAGAAGGGATGTCAGCCCCAAGCAGGCTAACACATCTAACTCATCTCAATGTATGGCACTGTATGTGTTTCTTTGGGGTTATATTTCTACACTTAAAATGCAATTTTAAATGGCTTGCACACACTATTGATTTAACATAAATCAAATGTATCATATATACTTTATGTTGGCATGCCACTTAGAAAAATATGTGAGATTCAGAGGGGAAAAGGGGTGGATAGAGAAAATTTATTAAATATAAGTTTTTACTGTAATAGAATATTAACCTAAGCCAATGCTCATTTGCCATTAAACTGATCCTATTTTTTTAAAAAAAAAATTACACATGCTTTTTATTATTTTGCACTCAAGCAAAAATTCCACATCCAAAGACTAGCTGGGAATGTCTCTGGCAAGCAACATGTCAAGAAATCTTGACGTACAGAAAGACAGCAATGTCCACACTGAGCATTAGCTCATGGGACAGAGAAAGCAAATGTGACTGACTCCCTAATACCAGATAAATGGTGGTCAACAGCTTGAATGATGGAGAAAGGTTCCTTCTCAAGAACCTTCCTCTCTTCTCCTCCAGTCACACATGGTTAAAAATGTTTGATTTGCAACATAAAAGATTCATTAATTACCACTTGAATATTTAAAGCCATTTTACAGTCTAACAGAGATAGATAAAGCAGTGATTAAAACCTCTAATAAAATTGTAAAAATATTTCAGTAAGTTTACTTGTGTTATGATTTAGGGAGAGGTTCAAGCATTTTTAAAGAATAGAGTCTTTACAAATTTTAAGGGTGTGTTTGAAGGAAGGAGCTGAGTACTCTGAAATAATTTGTTTTTCATTTGCAAATGTTTACTAATAATTTATTTTTATTTAAGCTTGCTGCTACCTTAGGATGCCACAGACAGAAATATACAAGCAAGTAGACTGGAAGGAAGCCTTGTATGTCTAATCCAGAAATTTGACATCTTTCACCAGAGTTTTTAGGAGCTAAAAACACAGAACCCTGAGGATGTGGCAAAGCAGTCCCAGCCCCCTCTGATCTCTGTGACTTGTTTACCTCTGGAACTTTAGAGATTTGTTTGGTTCCTGTGATCCTCATAGCAAACTGTGCCAGCCACATTCCCACCAGAGCCCTGACCATAAGGTACAGTGTGGTTTAACAAGGTCCTTTATCTCTTTAGTCCTCAATTTCCTTTTCCTATGAATTCAGGACATTTCACTAACAAATGACAAGGATTATTTCCCATTATATTGTTCTAAAAATTTAATAGCATCCCCTCTTGGAGAGTTTTCTTAATGGGATCTGCAGCAAAGAGAGTTTGTGTGCTACTCTGAACCGCCCCAGTATTAATATGGCCTGTTTCAAACCTGCATGCTTCCACCTATCCAGCCATCTCATACCTACCCATCCAGCTGTAAGTATTCAATAATGTACTCAAACCCAACACTGGAGATCAGCTGGGGAGTAAGACATATAAAACCCTCATAGTCCCTGATGGTTCACATGGAAGTGAATTCTGGGAACATTAGGTTGTGTGGCAGTGTGCTAGAGTACTAATGAGACCCAAAGTTTCAAAATATAGGAAGATCACTTAGCATATGATAAAGATTATGTAAATGTGATTCCTACAAGTCAGTCGTGTTCACTTTTGAACACAGTGTCAGGAGAGACATGACAAAGATTGATTTTGAGACTCTATTCATGGGGAGGCCACTTGGTACTATGACCTTTGTGCTTTGGAACTTGTTTGTTCCTGACGGGAATGGTGAGCAGGCCATATGTGCAAGCAAGTGTACCCAGAGTTCCACAGTGAGATAGCATTCCTCTGTGTCATTTCTTTACCAAATGAGCTGGTTAGAAAATGAAGAAGGCAGGGTGCACAGACCTACATCCTGACAAATGGAATTCAGTCCCTTGGACTTTGGATGACTCCATAATTTTTGGCAGGTTATTTATATTCCTTTAGGTCTCAATAAAAAATCCCAGTTGTAAGAGAATTATACTGATTTAATGAAATATTGTTTATGTGTAAAGTTCACACAGGATGTTCTCCATAATGGGACTGAGTATTGAGGAAAGAGTGCTTATATATGAGGTCTTACCTAGCTCGCTGGGAGCTTCCAGGGGTTAGATATCAGCCTCCCAACTCCAGGGTCTCACAGAATATAACGTTTGTTTCAGAAGATGCCTCTCACACTGTATCAGTGTATGTCAGTTTGTACTGATTTCTGTCTCTGGTCCTCAAACAGTACTGTATTATGGTAGAGTCACAGAGCAGAAGCCACATATATCAAGATCTTACATCAGAAGGGACCCCTCTGAGTTCAGGAATCTAAAAGGAAGTCTATAATCATAGAGCGTGAAGTAAGAGAAATTCTGGGCACCATAGTGTTTAACTACAGCAGAAGGTAGATCACTTGTTATTGGGGTTCATAAAAGAGGACCATAAAGCATGCCAGATCCATGCTCTGAATGACTCTTCTCACATCTGCATATAACACTGAGATTCTAAGGCACACTGAGGCCAGAACTAAGACAAACACTCATTGAGGCTACAACAGAGACAAAATGAATATTCTGTGCTTTAACAAAATCTGTTACGATGACGCAAGGTGCCAAAAAGAGACAGTTGGCCTAGGTCACTGGAAAATGACTTGGATAGATTTTATAACATTGCTCTCATTTCTTGAGCAGAAGGAATTTGGCTTAAGGCTTCATGAGACAAAGGAGGCCTCATCCAGAATTATAGCTAAAAAAGAGGAAAGGGTCACATACTTGAACAAAACTCCCCTAAAGTGTGTTTTTTGTACATGTCTTTATGGTCTCAAATGGGCATGTCAACTAAAAATATAATAAAAAAGAATATACTAAGTAAGGGACACAGGCCCACTACATACTACCTTTCTTCTTCCTTCTCCATGCAACCCTCAAACATATGTCTATCTGGGCAAAAGCACATAGCTCAGTCCCCACATCTGACAGAAGCACCCACTGAATGGTGATGTCACTGTTCAGTATTGCCCATGCCACTCAGCTGGATATATGCTCAATACTGCCTTACTATATTCTATGCTAAAAAGATTACCACTTTCTATACTGTATTCTGTGAACCCAAGTCAGTATTTGCTATGCAATTATGTTCTAGTACATTGTAGATATTTGTCTCTCTTACTGGTTTAATAAAATGCTGATTGACCAAAAGGCAGACAGGAAGTGTGGGTGGGACTACCAGACTAAGAAAACTCTTACAACAAATGACATCCCTGCAAGGTAGAACTACAAAGACTGAGCTAACCATTCTTTACTCAGCCAGTCATAGTGATCCACAGTAGAAGAGGTGTCCTCTGAATGCCCAGGATCATGAGAAATACTCTTGCCAGACTCATCGTGTACAGAGAAACAATCATATTGAAGGGGTCAATAGCACCAGAGAAAGTATAACTAAGAAGACCAAGACAGTTATCATCTACTCCCAGGAGATGTTAAGTGTTGTCTTGAATTGATAGCATTGAAGAAAATATACCTGGCTGTAGTATCACAAATGAGACTCAGAGCCAAATATCAGAGGAAGGCTGAGATGTCAGAGAAAGGAAGCACCACAGTCAATTCTCACCCAGCTGTCTTGCAACTTCCTCAGCCTTGCTCCTGGTTGCTCTTGCTAGTTGTTTCTGCCAGTCACTTCTCCCAGTTGCTTCTGTTCTCTCTGGGTTTCTACAAGCCCTTATATATGCCCTATCCCATCCAGGTTAAGATTAAAGGCATGTAGCCTTGAACTCACAGAAAGAAGAAGTTCTGTCTCTGGAGTTGTGGGATAAAGGGTGTTGGTCTCCACTCCCAGCTTTCCCTGTGCTGGGATCAAAGGTGTGTGTGACTGACTCAGCTGTTTATCTTTGTAGTCAAGGTTTAAGAATTTCCTGAGCTCTCTGCCTAGGATTTGACTGTGTGCTCTCTCCCTAATATTCAGGCTTTATTGAATATGTAATATATATCCACACCTGGCCCCAAGTTATTATAGTTTAATTACATCTTAGAGTTAAAATACTCATTTTGCCATAGAGTCACAGGAGAACCTACTGCTGCTGTGGTAAGCTTTGCAGGGGGGCGGAAGGTAGGGGGAAGGAATCAATAACATACAAAAGAGAAAGGATAACCTGCTGTGATGTTTTGTTCGTGCTCTAACAAATAAAGCTTGCCTGGAAATCAGAGGACAGAGCCAGCCACTATGGTGGAACACACCCTTAATCCCATCACTTGGAAGGAGGAAGCAGGAAGATTAGGTGTTCAAGGCCACTCTGGGCTACACTTGATTTACCCAGTCTAAAAAAGAAACAGAGCCAGGGGGAGGAGGCTCATGCCTTTAATACCACTACTTGGGAAGTAGATACAGGAAGTGATATGGTTGGGCAGAAAGAGGATTATTAAGGTGGGAAAATATAGGAGTTTGTCCTTTTTCAAGCTGAGGAATCCTAGAGGTAAGAAGTGGCTATGGCTACTCCTTTGTCTCTCTGATCTTTTAGCATTTACCTAGATATCTGACCCTGGGTTTTTAATTGTTAAGACCAATTAGAATTTGTACTTCAAGAATCCTTTTTCTCCTGAGTCTTCTTTTCTAGAAAGGAAAAACAAGAAATATTAGATTGGTGGTATTGATGGCAGATAATTGTAATAAGTAGTTTTGGGCCTGACCTTTCCATCCTAGTCCTGAGGATCAGACCCACTCACGTCCCCACTGCTGCTTAGCCCCAAATAATCACACAAAAGCCTACATTTCATACTGACTAGCTCAGTCAGTAGAGCATGAGACTCTTAATCTCAGGGTCATGGGTTCATGTCCTATGTTGTGCACCAAGTAAAACACAAATTTTAGTTAGTATTTAATGAAAACTCAGAGCCAGATATTGGGGAAAAGCTGGAATATCAGAGAGAGGAAATAGACCACAGTCAAATTTCACCCAGCCAACTTCTCAGTGTAAAAGCTATCCTCAGCCTGGCTTGTCAATTCTACACAATACCACACCATCTACCTAGGCTCCTTACATATCTTCTTCACCCAGTTATTTCCCTTCCAGGCTCAACTCTGCATCATAATCCTAGAGTTAGGAATAAAGCTGTGAGCTACTACTGTTTGGTAGTTAGGCCTTGAACCCACAGAAACACAGAAAGATCTCTGTCTCTGGAGTTATGGGATTAAAGGTGTAGGTCACCTCTTGGTCATTCCCATGCTGAGATTAAGGGTGTGAGTTACCACTCTCTGACCTTCCTGGCTTGACTGTAGGTGATTCTATTCTCTGATATTCCAGGCTTATTTTTTTTAAATATAAAATATATCACCACAGATAAACAAGGCAATGAAGGAGGCAGAAAGAACTAGGGTAAGGAAAGAACCAGCTGAGTGGTAGCTATAGCAAAAACCACAGAGACATGGTGACTCTCCAGTGAAGCTCTGAAGGAAGCATGCTGGGAGAGCAGCATTTTAGAGCAGAAAAAACAGGTGCAAAATCCTGAGACAGGAGCAAAGAGACCTGGGAAGAGGGTCAGAGCAGGCCATGGGGAAGAGATGGCCTTATAGTTCAGTGGCCCCACTGTAAGGATGGGCATTCACTTTTTGTCTTAGTGAAATGAAAGCCATTGGAGAACTTGACTGCAAAGAATTCCCCTGGCTTCTTCACTGAAAATGTGAAGGAAGTGCCAAAGCAGAGGGATGGTGCTGGCTGAAATGGAAAAGACAAAAGAACTGAAGGAAAGCAAGAAGGCAATGTAATCTAAAGATAGCTAGTGGGATGTGGTGCTGAATGAGGTGCTGATGAGAGAGAGAATGGAGTCAGTGATGAACTTCGATAACAGAATGGCCATTTTCCAATCCAAGAAGACTACAGGAGCTCAGAGGTATAAGGGAATGTGAACACATCCATTTCAACTTTTCACTCAAGATGTTCTTCAACATCCAGAGTAGGGTGATAAGCAGGTGGCTGGAAAGGAGCCTGTTTAGGAATAGACTGAGACTGGATGTGTGCAGGCATATGTTTGGGGAAGGAGTAAATTATACTTTGGTTTCAATAACACAAAGACATATTTTTTAATTCTTGTTCCATTAAAACTGTATATAACAGGAGAAACTAAATTGCCTACATTTCATTGTGGTTTTACACACATTTGGACATCAACAGGAATATTTTTTGGCTCAACCACAGGTGCCATGCTTAATGAACTTAAGATTGTTGTGCTTAGAGAACATGCCTCTCAAGGTAAGTTCTGAGAAACAATTTGTTGTAGCTACTTTGTGTTGAGTTTATAAAACATACTCATTTGTAACATAAGAACTAGAAAACTGTGTGTTGCTCATACTGTGTGTATATAAGTAAATAACTCCTAATGTCAGGAATCATGTCTAGGGTTGGATGTTTTCAAAGAGTTACTAATTTAAAAATAAACATTTTTGAAAAACTCAGGTCGCCATAGGTTCAGTCTCACTCAGGCGCCTTCCTTTAATTACAAAATCTTCCTAAGCTATTTCCTTTGGTGTGCAAAAAGGTGTGTAATTAAACCATCAGCATAATACCTATCTTCATGTAAAACCTGCACTGATGAACTTTAACTGCTGAATAAAAACTCCTATTACATGACCATTAAATATTATGAATAAAGCAAGTTAGGTTAGAACTTGATTAATTTTTATGCACTGTGGATTGTGTCTAGAAGAAATTGGATTGTGGTGGGTCTTCTCCTAGGAAACCACTTTAACTAAAAAAAAGTATATTCTAAGTTGGTGTCAGGAAAGCATCTAGCATCACAATGATCACCTGACTATTATCCACTCTTGCTGTTTCTGTCCACACTGAAACCAAAGGTCACATGCTGCTGACAATAATCAACCCTTTTGGCAGCAGACTCAAAAGAAATAGAAGCATGGAATGAGCAGAAATATATATATATATAACTTGGATATGGTTTCCAAAGACAACAATGTTTTTGATCAATTTCTTATTATTTCAATTTTGGGGGTTAATACATCAGAATTCTGTTTAAAATGGACAATATTTGATTTGGAATTCTGTAACATCACTAACTTATGCCTCTGAGGATCCTGGGCTTAGATTTTTGTTTGGGAAAGGAGGAACTGTGAACAGTACCTCAGAATCCCCAGCAGATTCTATTCTTTGCTTGTCTAAGGAGAGAAGCAGGGAGGAGGCAAGCTTGACCAGTAGTAGAAGGAATCCTTTGGGATAGAGAAAGCTGCAGTCTAGATGACTAGCTATATTATATTGTACATATTTATTTAATATATGGTTATATGTATACTGCAGTGGGATGTTGACCATCACACAAGTATGAAGGTCAGAGGACCAGTTGATTTTCTTTTTCTACCATGTGAGTTCCAGAGATCAAATTGAGTCATCAGACTCAATAGTAAAGCACCTTCCTGCTGAGCCATCTTGTCTACCAAATAATTGGGTCTTACAAATAACAAACAGTACTCCTGGAAGCTTAGATAGCAGAGACTTCAAATAAGTATTTAGAAATTCTAAAACCAAAGAAACTCAGCTAGTTTTCTCAAAGTCAACCCAGAGAAAAAGAAAAGTCCTGCCCAGATAAGAGTCTATTAGCAGGTGATAATGTGAGGTACTACAGAGAACATTTGAGAAAACCTTATAGGGATCTTTGGACTCAAAAGTGAGACACATGCAAGAAATTTTCGTGGAATTCTTTGTAGACAGCCTTATAAGTGGATAAGGGCCTAGAAAGTGAGAGAGAGTAACAACATCAGTCTAAAGCCCAGGCAAAGTTCATTTAGGTAAAAGTAGCTTCAGCTGACCATTCATTCTAGCTTTTTCTTCTTCCTCCTCTTCCTCTTCTTCTCTTCAGTCTCTAATAGAGACTCACAACTAAGGAATTCTCATCCTGGAAAACACTAGCACCCAGGGTAGAAGCCTAAGCAGACTTCTGGAAAATTATTTCAACAAGTGGCAAGTGTGATCCAGCAGGTCCACTGCAATGTTAGGGGGGCAAGAACTGAACCCCATCTCAACCCCTACTGGGCAATGTCTTCTCCCCAGAACCCATTTCACTCTTTAACTTAGTAAATATCATAGGGAGCCATGACTTCTGAAGGAAAACAACACCTCTGGAATAGGATTTTTATGAAAGACGAATAGTTAACATGTCCATATAACATTAGTATGAAGGGTTTCCACCACCAGCGGCCCCCCCAGACCTTCTAAAGAACAGAGTGTGCACTCTAATGAAAAGGAAAACCAGACCAAGAGATAGTCAGAGTTGACAAAGGTAAGTATATTTTGTGTACCAAAGAAAGAACCAAAATAATATATAGTCTTAATAAACAAGAATAAGATTCTGGTATTAGTGTAAGTGTTGAAGGGTGGGCTTACACCCTAGAGTGCACCAAAAAGAAATAACAAGTAAAAATAGTTTATTATTTAGAACAATATGTAGTTGTTTTTGTAAACAGTAGGAATTTTTAAAAGTTTGGTGATGTAAGTAGATCTTAATAAAACAAAGGCAGCCTAGGACAAAAATGATAAAATAGATTATGCAAAAATAGGAATAAGGAAAGCAAGATTAAGTCTTTTTTGTTTGTTGTTTTGTTTTTCAAAATGGGGTTTCTCTATGTAGTCATGGCTGTCCTTGAACTCACTCTGTAGACCAGGCCAGCCTCAAACTCAGAGATCTGCCTGCTTCTGCTTCCTAAATTCTGGGATTAAAGACTTGCACCATCATGGCAAAGATTAAGTCTTAATATGATGGTTTTATAGTAAATATAAACAAGCTAAATTTAAAAATGAAAAAAAACCAGACACTCTTAATTGGTTTTTAAAAATTAAGTTTTACCAATATGCATTTTTTAAAAAATGTAAACAAAAGTTTGGAAATAATAAAAAATATAAATCAAAATAAAACATTGCAACAATTTTAGCATGAAAATATGGGAGAATTTTATGAAAATTCTCAGTGGAGAGATGAAAGTTAGAAACCTTATAGATGAATAAAAGATTAAATAGAATGTAAATTGCAATATAAGTTTATAAGAGAGAAGTAAGTAAACACCATGGACAAAAAGTATCATACTCCTCTTTGAAAGCTTTTAATGAGAAAATAACTCTGTAAATATAAAAAATTTGAATAAGTTATCTGTATGCTAACTTAATAAAATAAATTTATGTAAAAGGAATATATATTAGATTAAAAAGCACTATTTTTAGGCATATGTGAAACATTTTTCAATGTAGGTACAAAAGTAAATAATAAGCCTTATTATATAAACATAAGTGTCATAAAATTATATTCTCTGAGCCTAAACTACAGTTCAATGATCCAGCTTTTGCCTAACACATATGCAGTTGACTTCTCATAACTGCAAATCACATAAAACCAAACCAAAATATTACTATTTTTTCCATGATAATTAGTATATTCCATAATTTTATAAAACTATGACCCTGATTCAATTGCAAATCAAATAAGATTTAAAGTTCCTAGAAACTGACTAAATAAATAAAATACAAATCCATGGCACTAAAAATCCTAAGTTGCTTATCTCACAACAAAGAGTGGTAAATAAAGAGGCCTAACCAACTTATTCATAAGGTTGAAGACTTTGCTACATCCAGCCACAAAATGAACTCAAGCCCAACCTGGCCTTTATAGGAAAATACTGTCTCAATAATGATAATGAAAGAAGAAGTACCTGAGAGAGGGAAGATGGGGTCAGTCAGGGAATCAGGAGCTATGAGCAATGTAGTACTCAAGAAAAGAGCATCTCCAAAGTAGTGCACCAGAAATTAAAAAAAAAAAAGTCCTTCAAGAAATAATGAGCCCTTTCTCATTTTCTAAAAGTTGTATTCTAAGAAATTCAGTGAACTTCAGATTGTATGACAGTACACCATAACCAAAATCCAGTGGGAAAAAAACAGCTTTAAAGCAGCAAGTGCAACATACAAATGTTGTAGGGAAATGAAGAGTGACAGCAGATTTATCTCTCACACAACAGAAGTGAAAAGACAATGGGGTAACATCTGTAACAACTAAAAAGAATTACCATCTAAATCAACTGTATGATTCAACATTTATTCTTATATGGAGGGGCGTAATGAACTCGTGTCAGGACATGCATGTTGTGGGCAGGAAAATCCAGCAAGAATCAATTCTCTCCTTCCACGATGTGAGATCCAGGGATCAAAGTCATCAAGCTTTGTAATAAGCACATTTACCTGCCATGGAACCACCTTTCTCCCCTAGCACCAATATACTCAATGCAAATGAAGGCAGAAAAAGAAAACAAATATAATTTCAGTAACAAAAATGATTAAACTGGTCAATAATTGTTTTAAATGCACATAGTACTTTTATCACACCTAAAAGGGGGCAACTATGAAGTTTGAAAACAAAGACTTTATCTATTTACTGGTCCTTACAAGGCATACAGATTAAATATAAAACTACTAATAGATTTAAAAAGCAAGAAAAGACTTGTTTCATTTATTCATATCCAAAGAAACTTAGAGTGGTCATAACAAGCAGCTTTAGAGCAAACCATGTTATCATGGGCAAACAATAATACTGCACACTACTATTAATAATTAATAGTTATTAATATTAATTAATAACTATAGTGGCTGCAGAGAGAGCTCAATTAGGTAGTTATTGCCTTGTAGGCACAAGGCTCTGAGATTGATCCTCAGAACCCACATAAAACATAGATATGTGAGGGCTGGAGAGATGGCTCATCAGTTAAGAGCACTTGCTGCCCTTACAGAGAATCTAAGTTCCATTCCCAACACCCATGACAAAAAGTGCCATAATTCCATGTTCAGAGGATCCAACATTCCTAGTCTCCTAAGGTATCTGTACTCTATACCTAAATTTACACACTCACACACACACATACATACATACATACACACACACAAATTAAAAATAATAACATTGAGAAAAACGAAGATGAACTTTGCTATGAACTACATGTAAAAAAAAGGTTCTGTGCAAAACCTTAGCAGGTTAAACTGAAGAATGCATGCAAACATAATCCATCAGTACAAAGTAGCCCTATTTAAATGTCACAATAGAACTGTACCTTGAAAACATTATGCCAAATCAAACAAGACAGCAACAAAAGTACTGAAAATATGGGGCTATCATAGGTGACATAGCTACAATATGCAAAGGGAGGGAAGGAAGAAACAGAGGGAGGTAGAGGAGAGAGAGAGAACGAGAGAACACTAAAACAATACTATTGACAATACTATTGACTTGACAATGCAAAAGTATGATATACCTAGAGTATCTGTCAAGAGGGAAAAAGTACAATTGTACAATTTTTGGATATTTAGGAAGGAGTTGGGGAGAAAGTCAGTTCTCAGAACAAATTAGTCAGCCTCAGCCTCATCCATGGGGTCTTTGGATTCCTTGTTCTTCCCCACCTCCTCAACATGCTTGTCCTCTTGCAAACGCTCCAGCTGTGCAGCCATGCCTTCTGGTTCTCTGTCAGTTTCCATCTTATGGGTCAGTTTCTCCTCTGTCACTTTGCTGGAGTTGCTGTCTCCTCCATGGCCTCCCGAAGCACTTCTTTCTCAAGCTCCCACTTCTCAACGAGCTGCTTTAGGATTTTTGCTTCATGAGTCTTGGTCTTTCTTCTGCAGCTTCTAATTTCTTCTGAATTTCCTCCAGGGAAAGATCCTTCTTCTATAGGGGTGTGGGGGTGGTCTGGGGCAGATTCTTTTGACCAAGGGATGAGAATCAGCTCCAAAGCCTGACCTGAAGCATGCTTCTCCAGTTAATGTACAATGCACCTTCAATCTAAACATAAAGCTTTAAACAATAAAACTAGAAGAAAATTCGGCAAAAAAGCTGAGTGAGACTGGGCTGAATGGAGATGTTTTACTGCACATAACATTAAAACAACAAACATCAAAACAAGTGATGGATGCAACTTCATTAAAACAAAAGACTTCTGCTCTCTGAAAGGCACTGTTACAACCAGGAAAAGAAACATCCACCACGGGCTTGAAGAAAATACCTGCATGTCACAACACTTGCATGCCAAGTTTTAAATCTTAGATGCAAAGGACAAATTTTACGTTTGTGGAACAAAACAAACTAGAATAAAGCTAAGAATACACAAGATGTTAACAAAGGGTGAGGAGAAGAGGTGCAAGGTTGAGGGGCGTACAGAAAGGACAACTGTACAGGAAGCTGAAATTAGACAAGAGTATGAGCTTCCAGGGTGCACTGCACATCAGGGTGACCACCAGCAGCAGTTGTATCCTGTCCATCTAAAAATGCTAGGAGAAAAGATTCTAAATGTTTGCCATAGGGAAGTGGCAATGGGAAATAATACAGCCCACTGCGATATATTTAAGCTACAAAAGAAACTTATAAAACATTTTTCCAAAGTGATTTTGCTATTTTATATTTTGGGTCTCCACTACTATTGTATGCATAAAAATCTCAACATGTATTATATTGTACTGAGTTATGATATGGTGCATTGTATTGTGTTGTGTGGTATTGTAAATACCCAAGTTCTTCTATACAATGGCAAACATTTATATGGTGAGTCTTTTAACTTGTAAACCTTCAGTAGATGTCTACTGGAATTCCATTATGAGAATACATATATTCTAGTGTGAATTTCTCCATAAACAATAATTATCAGCATCTAACCATGTGAAGTTGACCATTTGTGTATCTTTTGGGCAAAGAATCCAAATCTTTAGCTTGTATTTATTTGGGCTGCATATTCCTTACTATTGATTATTGAGTGCTCTTTATATATTTTGGATGTTTGGAGATATTATGATTCTATGTGTTGACAGGCAGTGGTGGTATGTGTCTTTAATTCTAGCACTCAAAAAGCAGAAAAAGTGAATCTCTGATCCAGGATGGCCAGTGCTGTTTGAAAAAACAAAACACAAAACAACAACAATATAAAAGGTTCTATGTGTAGAAAAAACAAGCTTATACTTCTTATTCATCAAAAGACTATTGGATTAATTAGAGAAATTCAGTATGGTAACAGTCTACAAGATGAAAGCATAAGAATCAGTACATTACAATTATCAGTATATTAATAATGCCTAGCTTTTTGTAGTACAAAATTATGACAACAGTCCTCTTTACCATAGCAAATGTGATGGCTATTCATGGTTGCCATCATGACTACATCTGAAGGGAACTAAAACCCAGAACTAAAGGGCATACCTGTGAGAATTTTTGCTTTATTTAGAGTAGGAAGAACCAATTCTAATCTGGATCATTAAGGTAGGAAGACACATCTTTAACCCAGATCTTTTGAGCTAGGAAAACCTACCTCTATTCTGAGCCACATCTTCTGCTGGAAGCCTATATAAGGACCTGGAAGAAGGAAGCATTTGCTCTTTGCCGGTTTGCACTTGCCTTGTGTGGTAGTTTGAATAGGTATGGCTCCTGTTCATATGTTTGAATGTTTGGCCTATGCATAAGGAGTGTCACTGTTGGTAACTATGGCCTTGTTGAAGTATGTGTGGCCTTGTTGGAGGACATGTGTCACATGTGGGCTTTGAGGTCTCAAATGCTCAAGCCACACCTAGTGTGGAACACAGTTACCTTCCTGCTGCCTGCAATTCAAGATGTAGAACTCTTAGCTACTTTGTCTGCTCTACTTGTCTGCTGCATGCTGTCATACCCTACCATGATGACGATGGATTAAACCTCGTACACTGTAAGCCACATCAATTAAAAGTTTTCTTTTATAAGAGTTGCCTTGGTCATGGTGTCTCTTCACAGCAATAAAAACCCTAAGTAAGACACTTTTCTAGTAAGTCCATCCTTTCATTGGCATGAGATCCTACTTTTTTGGGATTCTCTCATATATTCGTCTGCCTCATTAACTGAGCTACTAGATTCTTGGACTTCCCATTTATAGCCAGACATTTTTGGGATAGCTAGATTGCAGCCTATAAATTATTCTAATACAAAATATACGTTCTAATTAACTTCTAATTCTAATAAATGCACATATCCAGAGGGGAGGTATTCAGTCTATAAATTCATTACTGTCGTTGGATGCTTCTCTGTCCCACCCAGCCAGTCTTTCAGTCTCTTATGAAATGATTACTCAAGGCTTAATATTATAGTAAATTCTGGGCCAATAGTTCAGAATTATTAATAACTAGCTTTTTTGCTTAAATTAACACATAATTCTGTTTATGCTTATCCATGTGGCTTAGTACCTTCTCTCAGTGCAGCAGTCTCATCTTGCTTAATCTGTGTCTGGCTGGTGACTGCTGCTCTGCTTTTTATCTTTCCAGAATTCTTTTAGTCTGGTTGCCCCACTTCTACTTTCTTTTTAGCTATTGTCCAATCAGCATTTTATTAAACTAAAACAAGTAACAAATCTTTATAATGTACAAGAACATTATTCCACATTTCTCCTTTTTTTTTCTTTTTAAAACAAGAACCTCAAATCTAATCTCCATCGTTTAGCTTTTTTCTTGACCATTATCTATAACAACTTGTAACCAACACTCTAAACAAAGACAAACACGTTGCATGAAATCTGGTTGAATTAAATGAAACTCAGAGTCAGGTATCGGGGAAAGAACTGGAATATCAAAGAGAGGAAACAGACCACAGTCAAATCTCACCCAGCTATCTTCCAGCTTCCTCATCCTCACTTCTTATCACTTCTATTATCTGTCTTCCAAAGCTTGCCTTAAATACCTTCTTCACCCAGTTGTTTCACATCCAGTTTAATATTAAAGGTATGAGTTACTACTATTTTTAGTTAAGCCTTGAACTCACAGAAACACAGAAAGCTCTTTGTCTCTGGAGTTATGGGATTAAAAAAACAGATCACCGCTCCAGATCTTTCCCCGTGCTAGGATTAAAGGCTTGAGTTACTACTATCTGACCCTTCTGAACTGACTGTGAATGGACCTCTTCTCTGATATTCCAGACTGGTTTTATTAAATATGTAATATATCACCACATTCACATTGTATAAACATCATCCCAAAATGGATCAAAATCTGAAATGTAAGAATGGACACTCTGAACCAGCTACAAAAAACACTGATTCAGGATAGTTATATTTGCCCTTGATCCCAACACTCTAAGTCAGAGGTAGAAGGAGCACTGTGAACATGAGGCCAGCTTAGTCTACATAGGGAGATCCAGGCCACCCAGGGCTGCACAGTGAAACTCTGTCTTGAAACAAACAAACAAAAAAGACAGTCAGACATAGACATACTTATTGACAGTATAATTTTATGGATAAGATCCCCAAACCTTGGGAAACAAAAGTAAAAAAAACAAAACAAGAATTACCGAACTCAGAAGTTTTTATAAAGCAAACAATGAACAGAGAGAAAAAACAGCCCACAGGATAGGAGACACTTTGCCAAGTATTCATTTGGCAAAGGATTCCTATGGGAATACATAAGCAACTCTAAAATCTTACCATCAACAAAATAACACAATGTAATCTTTATAAAAAAAATGAGCAAATGATCTGTGCAACACTTCCCAAAAGGAGCACAAATGACTAACATATATAGGTATGCAAAAATGCTCGATATTGTGAGTCATCAGGGAAAAGCAAAATCAAAACGACAGTAAGATTTTCTCATACTCCATAAGAAAGAAGGAGCATCATTAGAAAGAAAGAAAAGAAAACTGCCAAATGCTTGAAAGAATGTAAGGGGGAAAAACAATTCTTACTATTTATTGGGATATAAACCAGTACGTGTCACAGATGACAGCATAGAATGTCCTCAAAACTAAAAGTAGACCTGTCATATGATCCAGCTTTCCCTGGATTTTATACTTCTAGGTATAAAATCCAAAGTAAATGAAGTCAGCTTACCAAAAGATACCTGCATATCCATGTCTATAGAGTCCTTGGGGCAATAGTTAAGATGGAGATCAGCTTAGGTGCCCAATAACACAAACACACACACACACACACACACACACACACACACACACCCCACATACACCCTGATGTACATTCACTTATAAGGAAGAATGATGTTCTATCTTCTGTGACAATACAGATGGAGGGAGATGTGGAGGAAAACTAGTGAGACACAGAAAGACAACTATGAAACCTTTCTCATCTGTGGAAGCTAGCAAATGCCAATGTGAAAGTAGGTAGTGATTGGGAGTGTGTATGAGCTGTGAAGAAGAAGAAAGGGATGTCATATCTGGTTGTGGTATATTATATGCATGTACACAAATCTTCTACCAAGCCCATTCTTGTGTCCAACAGGTACGTGCTAATAACAATTTAGGTGCATTTTTGTTTTACTTCAATAAAAAATTTAAATACTCATAACTTCCACTTATCAAGCCAATCACTCTTAGGTAGTAACTTAAGGAAGGAATACATACATCAATACAAAGACTTTTATGACACATCATAACAGTTGTATTTGTGAAAAAACAAGCTGTTCTAGTCACACGGGGTGGTCCTCAACAAAAAAGAGAAACAAATATGATGCAAGACCTGTACGTGGTAAACAATGTGATCAGTTTCCAAATGAGGAGACTGAGAAAAACCACACATAAAAGTACACACAGTTACTCTATTAATATAAAACTAAATGAAATAAAAACTTACTTATAGCAACAGAAAATAGTTCAGTTGATACATGAGGATAAGGGCACTGGGATACATGAGGGAAAGGAATTAGTTACAAAGCGGAATATGAAAGCTAAGTTTCTGTGAGGGATGTGTTTATTTGAACTGTTCTGATGGCTCATGAGTGTGTGTACATTTGTAAAATAATATCAAATTACACATTTAAGTATGCAATTACATTGATTCTTCAATTATAAATAAAAGTACTTAAAATGAAATTTAGAAGCCAAAAAGAACAAAGAGAAATGAGGAACATAAAACCAGCATGATAAGAATAGCCAATGATACATACAATACAGGGCAATGGAGTGACTAACAGAGAAAAATAGAACACTGAGTAGATGAGCAGATCTCCAGTAAGATTAATCATCTCTACTTGGGGCAGGAATTCTATGTATATGAGACTGTATAGAGAATACACACACACACACACAGACACAGACACACACACACACACAAAAACTGAAATTTGGAAATGGCAGAGATTAAAGAAAGTAAATTATAATCGTGTCAAAAGAAAATAATAAGGAAAAAAGAAATGCATTGGCAAAAAAATTAGAAAAGATAGAAACTATAATAATTGTTCTCATACCTACTTCCACAATAAGCTGTGTAGGCTGGTAGTTTTATAGGTAAGGCCTCCTGTACCTTTCAAACCTTTATCTTTACTCTGCTTTGGTTTATCCAGAAGGAGGGATGGATTAGAGGAGAGAGGGAAGAGGAAGGGGAGGGACAGAAAGGGAAAAAGGAAGAAGGAGTAATCAGGAGAGGTGAAAGGAGAGACTGAATGCAGGGGCAGAGGAGAGAAAAGGGCATGGATGAAGAGCAGGACAGTTACGCAAATCATTTTAAAAGTTTGGTACAGGTTATCTCTTAAAAATATAATAATCAAAGAATAAGAAGCCTCTTTTATTAATCCTTAGATCTGAACACTAAATAAAATGAATCTTAATGAGTAAAATTTTATTATAAATATATCAAATAATTCTTTAGAAAGGAAGGGATAGATAGTCTTTACAACATTTATTTAAGAGGAAAAAATACAGTTTAATAGCAAAAAGTTCCAAATGTTACTACTGAAAATATATGTGATCAAAATCTGTCTAATACAGCTCTACTACCCATGTGTTATCTAATTCCCAATTCTACACAGAAAGAACTTAAACTTGACAATATCTAGTCACATAGCAAACATAGTGTATGGCCAAAATTTTTTTATATGTTTGAGATTAGAAACAAGATATTAGTATTTTTAATCATCACTACTGCACAAAATGAGAAAGGTCCTATTTATTCAAAGAAGAAGAGAATTACAATTTTATGTGTTTGCAGAGAAATAGAAAATCCTTATGGATAAATATACTTTAAGATTTATAGTCTACAGAAAGTTATAAAACTCTCATAAATACACCAAATAAATCAGAACCTATATTATTCAATCATTAATTCTCTCCCAGAGTTTTCTATACTATGCAATTTCCATTCAGCTTCTAAAAAGGTTTATTTGGGGAGGATCAGGCAATGGAAGAGAACTTGCCAATGTAACTGTAAAATTTGTATGAACACAAATGATGTTATAATTCTTTAACAGCTGAAAGACAAACCAGATGTAGATGACTTTGCCAGATATCAACACTTACAACGAGGCTCTGATCATGAAGAGTGCCATGTGTCAAAGGCATGTGTATGTGAACTCCTGTAAAGGAGCACTGAGTCCAGAAGAAAACCCTACATATATTGGCCCCTGAGAAAGTAGGCATGATGTGTAAGACAGGGGGTATTCTATATAAAATGATACTGGGATAAGTTTGGGTTTCAATTTTAACAACATGAAGTTCAATCTCTATTTCATGCAATACTTAAATATCAATTCCAGATGGATTTTTTGAGACTTCAGTTTTCTTAATGCAACTCAACAGGAATTTAAACCAAATACCCAAGATTTAAAAGAAAAATCTACAAAAGACATCAATCATCATTTCATAGGAAAAGGAAATAGACACACTCATAAATAAAATGATGCTCAGTCTCACTATTGGTAGAAAAATGCAAATTAAAATCTCAAGGGTTTAGCACTGCATAGTCAGTTGTCTGGCAAAAATCAACAAGCCAACAATCCCAGTGTTGGGGAACTCCACTGGCCTGACAGAGGGAGTTCACAATGACCCAATCAGATTAAGGAAATCATGGCACCTGTGGGAAAAGTTTATTTAGCACATTGCCTATAATCTAAAAAGTTTGTTTTGTGAAGTATACCCCAGGGGAAATGGTGTAAATGTGTGCTTAGAATCATGTCAAAGCATACTCACACAGCTTTGTTTGTAATGGCAAAATGCTGCAGACAGCCCATATATTGATAATAAAATAAATAATTATTGCCCCCAAATTGGAAATCTATAATAAAGCAAGCAACAGTAAACAAACCAGATATATGAGAATTTCCAGAAAAATAATGTCCAACCAAAGGAGTGAGACGCTTAAGAATAACGGCGGTCTGGATATGGTAACATAGGCTTCTAGTCTGGTACTTAGGATGTAAAGACAGACAGATTTTAACCATTCCCATTGGTGGCATGCTTTTTCTTAAAGTGAGCTCAATGCCAAACTCAAATTTATTTATATAATGAGTTCAAGGCCAACCTGGTCTACATAATGAGTTTTAGGCCAGGCAGGACCATACAATGAAATGATGAGGAGGGGAGGGGAGGGAGGGGAGGAAGAAGAAGAGGAAGAAGAAGAAAAAGGAAAGAAAGAGAGAGAAGAATAAAGGCTATGTGACTTCTTTTAAATTCCACTTGCAAAATGGAGCACTATTCTATTTAGAATTGTCATAAATTATTTTTAAAAATCAATAGAATAGGACTATTCTGGGGAATGGGGAACTAAGTGACTCTGTGGGGCTGAGAATGTAGCTCAGTTGGTAGAATTCTTGCCTAGCATGCAGAAAGCCTTGGGTTTTATTCCCAGTCCATCTTTACTAGTGTGTTAGTTTGAATGTATTTGACTCCAATAATCACATAAGGAATGGCACTATTTGGAGGTGTGGCTTTGTTAGAGTGAATATGGCCTTTTAGAGGAAGTCTGTCACTATGGAGGTGGGCTTTGAGGTTTTTTTATGCTCAGGATGCTGCTGAATGTGTTAGTTCAATGTCCTCTGCCTGCAAGATGTAGTATGCTCAGCCCTTCTGGCATCACATCAGCCTACACACTGCCTGCCTGCTGCCATGCTCCCCACCATGATATTGGACTGAATGTCTCAAACTGTGAGTTCCCTCAATATAATGTTTTCCTTATAGGAGTAACCATGGTCATGGTGCTTCCTCACAGCAATAAAAACCTAAGACAGAAGTTGGTACCAGGAGTGGGTTATTGCTGTGATAGGCCTGACAATGCTTTTGTTTGGACTAATATAAACTTTGGGTTAGAAAGCAGTGGAATGCTTTAAACACTACTTAATGGGGCATGCTAGGAAGAGAAAGGAAGACAGAAATCATTCTTGTGAGATTTTGAAGGAGGTGGCTACCTTTTGCCCTTGTTTGAAGAGTCTGCCTGAGGCTAAAATGAAGAGTTTTGAATCAATTCTGTTAGCAGGAGAAATCTCAAAATAGCTTAGTATAGACTCTGTCATAACAGGGAGTGGAACCAGCCCAAGAGAAAGAAGTGTACAGCTGGTTTTTGGTATTGCTTTGATCCAGTATTTCCTTGCCATGCAACTTTCCCTGAGTTTGGGAATGAAAATGTATGTCCTGTGCCATTACATGTTGGAAGTATGTGGTCTGCTTTCTTATTTTGATTTTATAGGATTACAGTTAAGAAATTTCATGAGTCTTGGAAGACAATTTGAACATTGAAACATTGTTGAGACCATGATAGACTATGAGGACTTTTGAAACTGGACTAAATGCATTTTGTATTATGATATTGTTAAAGATTTATGGAGACCAGGGATTGGAATGTGGTAGTTTGAATATATTTGGCCCTCCATAGTCACATAGGGAATGGCATTATTTGGAGGTGTGGCTTTGTTGGAGTGAGTATAGTCTTGTTAGAGGAAGTATGTCAATCCTATCACATCAATACCCAAGTCCCTGGTACTAACTTCTGCCTTAGGGTTTCTATTGCTTTGAAGAGGCACCATGACCATGACAACTCTTATAAAGGGAAACATTTAATTTTGTGGCTTACAGTTTCAGAGGTTTAGTACATTATTATTACAGCAGCACATGGTGGCATGCATGTAGATATGGTGCTGGAGGAGATGAGCATGGAGATCCATATCTTGATCCACAGGTGACAGAAAGTGAACTGAGACACTGAGCAGTAGCTTGAGCATACAAGATCTCAAAGTCCATCTCCACACTTCTTCCAACAAGGCCAGACCTAAACTAATAAAGCCATACCTCCTAATATTTTCATTCCCTATGTGTTTATGGGGGCAATTATATTCAAACCACTACATCGGATCTGTTACAGTAATACTCCAATTCTGTCTCGGTTAGGGTTACTATTGCCATGATTGTAACCTGGGCAGGGGGGACAGTTTATTTCATTCACACTTTCACTGCCTTCTAGTTCTGTGGCTTTCTGACTCTTCTTCTGCCTCCTGGCATGTAGGTTATCTTCCTAAGGACGAGAGCATCTAAAATAGAGGTTCTCAACCTTCCTAGTGTTGTGACCCTTTAATACAATTAATGTGGTGGTAACCACCAACAATAAAATTGTTTTTGTTAATACTTTATAACTGTAATTTTGCTACTGTTATGAATTATAATGTAAAGGATCAATTTGACCTCCAAAGATGTCATGACCTATAGGTTAAGAACCTCTGATCTAAAATTAAAAAAGCCAATGGGTACCATAGCTTTTTAGGAGTGCATAAAGTTGGGAAACTACCATAAAAGGTAGATGGAGCATATATAGGATCCAGTATTACAAAAGGCAAGCACTGGCCTATGTTTTGCCTTGTTCAGTTCTTGCAATTTTCAGCTGCCTTGTCTGCTGATCCCCTGATGCTCAACATGAAACTTCATACACCATCTCCCAATCCATCAGGGCTGACATGTCAGATGCAACCTCTTTGCAAACCCAGTCCTTGAGTGCAATAACCTAAGTAGCATCCATGCCATTGGGCTTGATGCTTCCAAATGGCCCATTCATAAAATCAGCCCATTCCTAAAATCCTGGAAATTTCACTTTTTAGGTCAGGCTATCACCGGTGAGAAGGAAGTCTGTGGTTTCCGCCCAAGTCTCCTGACCTATCAGGACTGAATTCATGGAGTAGAAACAGAGCTGTGCTTGTATGAACTACACAAGTGACTTCCATGTATAATATTTGTTTTGGGCCTGAGGATACAGTGAGGGTTAGAAAGTGAAAAAGATTCGATAAATCATATTCTTGTGTTTTCCTGGCTCAGGTGCATTGGAGAGACCTTTTTGCACTCTTCAAGTTCTTCTCATGTGACATAAGCCTCTTAATGGGTAGGAAGGAATGTTGTGCTTTCTGTGATTCACACTTACAGGAAGGGGTGGGAGGCAGGAAGGATCATTTCCCATCATTAGTGTGAGCCCATGAAATGGAGACTCAGGTTCAGCTTGAAGTACTGAGCAGAGAAGACAGCATCCACTTTTGCTCACTGGCTTCTCTTCAGAAGAGGAAAGCTGGTGGTGGCTGGAGAGATGGCTCAGTTGTTAAGAGGAAAGGTGGTATCCTTCAGAAATTACTTTCCAGGGGTACGACCTCCTCTCTGGGCAGAGTTACTGCATTAAGTTCATGCAGTCTGTTTTATGGGCATTCTAGTCTCACTTGCCCACAAAACAGCTGCCACCTTCTTTGACCCTCTTCAGGGTGAAGCAAGCCCTAAGTCCAGACTTGAGAGAGAAGATGGCCATTGGATCTCTTGTCTGCAACAAATCATAAAACCTGTTACAAATATAAAGTTTATATTCTTACTCTCTCTTTCTCTTCTTTTTAGTTGGGTCCAAACCTGGGGAAGTCATTTACATACTTCAGACTACAGTATAATATGATCACAAGGTTACTATTTGGTAGTAATTAGCAGAAAAACGTGTGAAATTAGCTGCGTGGCGGGGTACACACCTTTAATCTCAGCACTCAAGAGGCAGAGACAGGCAGAACCCTGTGAATTTGAGGCTAGTCTGCTCTACAGAACATTCAGGCCTACACAGAAAACCTCTGTCTCAGGCCTAGCTCCCCTACCCAAAAAGTTCAAAATGAATGTCAACCAATGAGGACTAGTACAGGAAATGCATGATTCAAAATCTAGCACAGGGTCAGATTTCAGCATGACACACTAATGATGCTAAGATCCAGCACTGATTGAGCAGGCAGTCTGCAGCAGGTGCTGGAATGATTCATTAGCTCCTAACTGGCATGTCTTTTTATTTGCTCCACTTTATAGATAAAGAAAACACAAAAAGGTTTGTGCTTCTGCAGGAAGCTGAGCAGAGGCCATGGCCAAGCTGGAAAACCACAACATGTCCTGGGGAATCTGCTAGGAGCCCTACTGCGACCCTGAACTGAGTGAACTGAGCAAACCAACTGCAGGGGTCTGTGAGGGGCGGATTCGAACCCTGACCAGAGGTGAGGAGGGTTCGGCAGGCCTCAGCGCCTGTATCCTGCCCTGGGAGGGAGAGTTGACCTCACACTGCTTCCGGTTCCGCCACCGGGACCTGTGCTCTCTGCGGCATCCCAGCGCACTCTGGAGCAGGGGCAGCTGAACTCTGCACCTGGCCACACCCACAGCTCCTGCTGCTGCTGAGGTTATCTGCAAGGATCCCTACCGCGACCCCGAACTGAGTGAACTGAGCAAACCAACTGCAGGGGTCTCTGAGGGGCGGTTTCGAACCCTGACCAGAGAGGTGACAGGAGACACACAAACCAAAGTG
>PVIH01001727.1:161991-220086 GCA_004025045.1 Sigmodon hispidus | reverse complement strand
TCCAGTGTGGGTGTGTAGCAGTGCTCCAGTGTGGGTGTGTAGCAGTGCTCCAGTGTGGGTGTGTAGCAGTGCTCTCCAGTGTGGGTGTGTGTAGCAGTGCTCCAGTGTGGGTGTGTAGCAGTGCTCCAGTGTGGGTGTGTAGCAGTGCTCCAGTGTGGGGGTGTAGCAGTGCTCCAGTGTGGGGGTGTAGCAAACTTGAACCTAAGTTCTCGTTCATTGCTGAAATATCTATGGCCACAAAGCAGCTGCTTAGAATTCCTGAGACAGAAAAGAAAAATGAAGCTACATTATCCACTGACAATAATGGACAAAACAAAGTGCCAATAACTGACCATAAAGTAATCAAGCTACACACAGCAAGTAAATCTTTAAAAGTCTTTAAGGAAATTGAACAAAACATAGTGGGAAAACTCAGTATGTTATCAGAAAAACCTAAGAGGACTGTAGTAACTTAAACACTAAGGTCAGTAGGTCTTGAACTGAAAGTGCACAAATTACAAACTATTAATGGTTTTAATGTAATAAATAATTAGTAGGCTATCCAAAGACTATCTAAGAAAAGTAAAGAAGAAAGAATATAGTTCACAGAGACGTTGGACAGCATCAGAAAAGCAGACATTAGGGTGTGGGATTCAAGAGCATCTGAAGATTGCTATAGAGAGAAGTGTGCCCTCAAAGAGACAATAACAGAAAACTGCTCAACCCTAAAACTGATAAGAAACTAAAATACAGGTACATGAAGGCCAATGTCATCACAATTGGCTCCAAGGGTCATCATGATTGATTCAATTCAGTGAAATCTATCCTAACTCATAACATAACCAACTCACAGAGGTTAACTACAAAGAGAAGGTTGTTGAGAAAACAAGAGAGCAACACACACATGCATACATATGCATGGACATAATGCACATACACACACACACACACACACACACACACACACACATGTTCCAATTACCTGCTCTCAGTATAAATGCTATGGGCCGGAAGAGAGTAGTAGAATGAGACTGTCACATGCTAAAGGAAATATATCAGTCAAGGATAGTATACCCAGCAAAGCTGTGCTTCGGAGATAAAGATGTTCTCAGACAAATAGAAGGTGAAAAATTATCCACTTTATGTGTCTTCACAAAAGGAAAAACACCAACGTCTTTAAATAGAAACAGAAGCTGCTAACCAGCAAGGAAATAATAAACATTTAAAATTTATTAATAAGAAAAGGAACTACACAAATTTGGGTTGCCCTAATAAATGGTAATTGTGATATACATGCCTAGCCTACAGACAAAAAGCAGAACAATCAAAATTAATAAGTATATTAGCATGTTGAAGTGAACAATATAGAAGGATATATAAGAGAATAACAAAATGCTCAATATGGGGATGGATGAATATACAAATGGTGTTTTTCTCTCTTGTCCCCCTCTCTCTCCTTACCCTCTCATTATTTAGCCTATCCTATGAACAGTGTTTAAGCACTCTCATTTTAAAATGCCCGACTTTATTTCAATATTTTTCTTTAATCCAACTGTAACCACAAAGCAAAATCCAGTCACAGATAAACCAATAATAATAAGCAAGGAATGAAAACAGACTCTCAAAAAAATCACCAAAGCACTGTAGGAAAGACTAAGAAAGGGAAAGAAAGAATTTAGAAACCAGCCACAAGATATTAGTTAATAATTTATGAAACATAAATAAATTAAATTCCCTGAGAAATACATGGGAAGGGACTGAATGGATGATCAACAATACCCAGCTGTGTGCTGCTCACCACAGATGACCACAGGCTTCATCCTGCCAGTTCACTTAGCATCTTCCTGCTCTACAGGAATCTTATTGCTTCACTCAGGTCTCTGCTTAAAGTTCTGTTCCTCTCTGAGGTCTTTCCTGACCACACTGACTAAATAGTCTCTTCCAACAGCATTCCCCAGATCCCTAACAAAGTATAATTGTCTCTGCTTTAATTCATACTCATGCACTCATTTGCTGATTGTTCATCTTCCACACCTGGGAGGCAAATTCTTCCAAGTGCACATGTCCTCTTCCTTTATGATCACTAGTAAAGTTTCTCCAAAGAACACACAGTGATGAAGATGGCTAGCTGGGTGGAGAGAGTTAATCACATACCAATAATGACAAGAATGATGTGTGACAATTTCAGAAGTCTCTCTTTACATGATTTTTTGTGGTCTTTTAGACATAATGCAGCAGCTAGTTTGATAATCTTTGAGTTTAGTGATCTTGGCACACATACTAGTAATGTCTTATGTAAAGCCTTAGTTTTCCTTTATTCATTAAAAAATTATTACTGTAAAAATTTATGGGTTATTAAGGATAATGCTACTGTCATCAAGGGGCAGAGTCCATTTCCCCCTTAAATCTTGGCATATCCCAATGAAATATGTTGGCTGTGATTTCACAATAACATCTATGCTTGAGCCTTAAGAAACTAGATAATCCCAGTTCTTCATTGTTTGAACATCTTCCCTGAAAATTTAGTTTCCATCTCACAATGAAGCCAAATATTCTAGATATCTGAGGAATAAAGAACCCTGGCCAACAGTCTTGACCTTGACCTTAGAAGTTATTTTACATATTGATATGAACATACATTTCTGATCACATTCAAGATTATATTCAATTGCCAGTTCTTTTATCAATATATACAATATATAAAAGATGAGCCTTCACTAAGTTGTGGTTGTATTCACAGTACACAGTGCAACACCATCAGCTTACCAACTACTTGATTGAGCCAGTTAAAGGGTAGCTTTCCCAGGTGCTTTCAAATCATTTTAGTCAATACAAAATGAAGTATAATAACTCATGTTTGCCATGCCCTCCATAAGTCACAAATTTATGACACAATAAATTGTAGTTCTTTTTTAAAAGCCACTAAGTTTGATTAGTATGCAACTATAATAATTTAAACCATAGTAAAGCAAAGTAGTACTCAGTGTAAGAAGACCTGAGACAGGAGACTAGAGAGAGTTTTTTGTGCTACATGTCATCATGCCAGAGTAAATTCAGGAATAAAGATTTTCAGCATTAAATATAGTTTTATGCTTTAAAATTGAAAGCACTTATTCTTATAAAGGCATAAGTAAGAGTTTAATGTTTCCAAAAACAGGTGTAGGTTGGGTGATCTAAGGGAAGAGGTTGGAAGAGAAGATGATCAAAATAAAGTGTATGAAATTCAAAGGAATTCATGCAAATATTTTGAATATTTATGATGCTGCTATAAGTAATCATAAATATCAGTATTAAATAACTGTCTGATTTAATTTCTGTTATAGAATACAGATTATATGCCAGTGAGTACATGAGCCATTAGGACTAAAGTTTTAAAAAGAGATATGCTTTCAAGGCTGACCTTTTGGCACTGGACAACCAATTGGTGTACTCTTCCCTGGAAAAGACCACCTCTCCTGCTCCTAACTTTGATTGGTTGGTTGTCTTTAGTTCTTTGTGTAGCCTTGAGGCCTTATGGGCTTTTCCCCATCCAATTTGGAAGATCCATTGACATTATTCTTGTTCTGCTCATGTGTGGGTGGTCATGCTGATGAGACTCTGGGATAGCTTCAGATTACAAGGACAAACAACGTCACAGCAAACTCTCCTATCCTCTGGCTCTTAAAATCTTTTTATGTCCTCTTTTACATTGCTTACTGAGCTTTAGGTTCAGGAATTCCTTGTAGATATATCATATCCATTTGGTAAATGTATACATATATGCGTGCAATAATAATGAAAAAAACAGGCCAAAATTTGAAGGAGACAGAAGAGGGTATGTGACAGAGTTTGAAGGGAAGAAATGTAATTATTTTATAAATCTCATTTGCATATTTGGAATATGCAAAAAGAGATTATTACCTTCAAGTAGTATACACAATTTCCTATAGTTAAAAGCTAGCCTTAATTGCATCCACTAATATATTTTTTAAAAATTACATTTTCTGTACTATATAGTTTACAAAAATCCACAAGTAAACTTATAAAAATTCAAAGTATATGAGTGATCAGTAATTTAGATTTCAGAACTAAATAATTTGTAGAGCAAATCAAAATCTATATTCAGGTCATTAACTGCAGAAACCTCCATTAGAAGTTGCTCCTGACAGCAGATACAAGATGTTGAAGAAGCTTCACAAAATATGTTCCACATTTACTTTATTTGTTCTTAGGTCAAGCTGTACCTACTATATTCCTATTAACAATCTTTTCTCTGTGAATTCTTTTGTGCCTATTCACAACGATGTCAACCCTGACTTTTCTTTTCAATTATCTTCTGTTTGAGTCTTAATATGTGACCATTGACCTTAGTTAGAGCTATCTAAAATACTGACATGGAAATACAATTCTGACAATTTGTGCAATCACATAAGTGGTTTAGCTACCATGTGCTTTCTATTGAGTTTACCAAAGTCCATCTTTATTGATGACATTTCACGATGAAGGGAATGATTCCTATGTTAGGCCATTTATCATGTAACTTGTTCCAAAGGGAAAAAGCCAGTCTTCAGAACTCTCCAGTGACACAGTGACTCTCCTCCCTCCTCTCCTCTAAAGGTTCCTGGTTTACTTGGATCATCTTTTACAACTTACATAGAACCCCTCTAGGCAGCCACATATGAATTAGAAATTTTCTCTTTTTTAAATTTATTTTTATTTTATTATTATGAACAAAAAAGTCACACTTTCTATCCTTGTATATCCTTATTCAAGGTCCCTTCCCCCTCCCACCACATCAGGTCATTCTCTCTTCTCCACAACTTTTCTTTCTTAGACTTCATTTAATCTATGTTTCACTAGAGCCAGCATCTGCACTATGGCATTTATCCTTTATAAGTTAATCTAATTAAAAACTTGTGTTATATGCTGACTATAGAAAACTATTTAAAACACTATCCCTCTCAGAGATACTGGAATTTTGGAAGAAGAATCAAATTAAGACTATACAAGCTTATTGGTAAACTATTTGAATTGTAAGAGAAACCAAGACACAGAAAGACCATCTTCATTACATATCTAATTTTAGCTGAATGCTGGAGATTTCACCAGCCTAGAACGAATCTTGTGTTTATCATAACAATTGACTTCACCAAAATAACCTTAGTAATTGGCATTAGTCTCTATATCATTAAAATGGCTTTAAAGTTAGGAGTAAAGTCATAATCCTGCATTTATCATTTATTCTTGTTATATCAAAATGGAAGAAAAAGTGAATTAGAAAGGAGTGGGAAATAAACAAGATTTTAATTAAAAACAAGAATTCTAAGATATTAAATAAAGTAACATAGAGTACCCAGATTATTTATCTCTCTTCTGTGATTTTTTATGCCAAGTAAATTTATTTACTTCATTCTCTCTAATCTATCACAATACATGTAAAACATTAGTATACATCATTTTCTTACATAATTATAGTCTTTATAATGTTGATTAAAATGTAGCTGAATAATATATTGGTCTCATTAGTTCAGATTCATTTCTTAGGGTTTCATATGCAAATAATTCCTAGATGTATCAATTGTCAAGAAGCCAAAGAAAAATGAAAATTAGAATTGCATGGTACTAGATGAGTGTGTGAGGTTTCATTCAATAAAATTTTTCCTTTGCAAGATTATAGACCTAATTTTGTTTCCCAGGATTTACAAAAAAAAATTCTGAGTACAGTGGTGTGAGATTATAACCCCATCATTGAGGGGAGAGAAGTATATACAAGAGATTCCAGTCTAATTGGTGAACTCTATCTAGTCCAGTGACTAGATGCTCCTCAACTGAGGAATGGATTAACAAACTGTGGTACATCTACACAATGGAGTACTACTCAGCAGTAAGAAAAAAAATGATATTCTAAAATTTTCAGGCAAATGGTTGGATTTGGAGAATATCATCCTGAGCAAGGAATCACAATTCCAGAAAGAAGCAGGAGATGTACTCACTCATTAGTGGGCTTTAAAATAAATTTAAAAAGAGAGAGAAATGCCATTGTACACAAGAACGCAAGGCTAGAACATAGCTAAATGACACAGTGCCTCACTTCTGCATTGATGGCCTCTGGCAAGTGTGTGGGTAAAAAAAGACTTGTTTTCTTTAAGGGTCTGGCCACAGGGAGTTTAATTATGTGCCAGTACATAAATGAGCAGCATGAATGATCTTCTTTGTAAATGGGGAGATCATAAGAGTAGGCATGAATCTGAGAAGTCTTATAACTGAATTTGATGGATGCATGATGTAAAATCACCAAATAATAAATATATAAGTAAATAAATAAAGCAATAAAATAAAGAATGATATTCCCAGCATATAGAAAGACATTATTACATCAAGGGATGTTGTGATAGAAGAACAAAAACTCATGTAGAGGTTTTATAAGGAGAGTAAACAGCAAGATAAGTGGAAGTGTATCCAAGGACATGGTTGTGCCATTGATCTAGATTCAGTGGTTCTCTACCTGTTGGTTGCCACCTCTTTAGGGGTTGAATAAGCCTTTTACAGTGATCACTACCTAAAACCACTAGAAAACACACACAGCTATTTAGATTTACAACACTATCAAAATATCAGTTATGAATTAGAAATGAAACTAATTTTATGGTTGGTGGTCACCATAACATGAGGAATTGTATTAAGGTGTTGGAGCATTAGGGAGGTTAAGAACCACTGGTCTAGGTGTTTATACTTCGGTTCATATGTGGAAACTGTGACTTGTCTGTCTTCCACCATTTAAGGTTTCATACATTAGGAAATGTTCACAGAATAGAATTTCTAGGATAACTTGTCTGCCTCCCCAACTTCAACACTGAGATCTTCACTTCACATACTCCAAATGTTATTTTTTGATTAGTCAAAATAATTTTTCCTTCTTTTATTATGAGTAAAATCTCATTTTTTATCCATGTATTCCCTTTTTCAAACTCTCTTCCCCTCCCATCCCTCTCAGTCATTCTCTCTTCTCCCCATCTGCTTATCTCCTCCCTAGCAAGAGCAGGAGGCCCCAACGTCCCAAAGTGGTTTAGTTCAGCGTCCACTCCAGGCAAATCTGCTTTCCTCATCCCAACATCAAGACTGGTTCAAGTGTTCCTCCGGAGAGAATGGGCTCCAAGGTACCACTCCAAGGTGCTGCAAATTCCAAGCTGTTCATTGGTTGTGGTTTGCAGCTTGGGAATGTTTTGCTTTTTGTTTAAAGTCCACTAATAAGTGAGTACATCCCCTGCATCTGTGTTTTTAATCTTAGCCATTCTGACAGGTATAAGGTGGTATCTCAAAGGTGTTTTGATTTGCATTTCTATGATGGCTGAAGATATTGAGCACTTTTTCAAGTGCCTTTCAGTCATTTGTGATTCTTCTGCTGCGAATTCCCTTTTTAGTACTGAACGCCATTTTTGATTGGATTATTCAGGGTTTTGGGCTCTAGATTCTTGAATTCTCTATATATTTTAGAGATCAATCCTCTGTCACTTGCAAGGTTTCCCATTCTGCAGGCTGTCTTTTTGTCTTATTGTCTGTGTCCTGGGCTTTACAGAAGCTTCTCAGTTTCAGGAGGTCCCAGTTATTGATTGTTGTTATTAGTGTCTGTGACACTGGTGTTATATTTAAAAAGTGGTCACCAGTGCCAATGCATTGGAGGATATTTCCCATTTTCTTTTCTATCAAGTTCATAGTGGCTGGGATTATGGTGAGGTCTTTAATCCACTTGGATTTGAGTTTTGTGCAGGGTGACAGGCATGGATCTATTTGCATTTTTCTACAAACTACCATCCAGTAATGCCAACACAATTTGTTGAAGATACTATCTTTCTTCCATTAAAATTTTTTGATCTCTTTGTTAAAAATCAGGAGTTCATAGGTGGGAGTGAATGTCAGAGTCTTCAATTTCATTCCATTGATCCACAAGCCTGTTTGTATGCCAGTACCAGGCTGTTTTTTTTTTTACTGTAGCTTTATAGTATAATTTAAAGTCGGGAATGGTGATGTCTGCTGAAGTTCTTTGTTGAGCAAAATTGTTTGGGCAATCCTGGCTTTTTTGTTATTCCAAATGAAACTGAGTATTGTTCTTTCAAGGTCTATAAAAAATTGTATTGGGATCTTGATGGGAAGTGCATTGAATCTACAGGTTGCTTTTTGTAAAATTGCTATTTTCACTATGTTGATCCTACATATCCAGGAACATGGGAGATCTTTCCATTTTCTTATAGCCTCTTCAATTTCTTTCTTCACAGATTTAAAATTTTTGTCAAACATATCTGGTACTTCTTTGGTTTTAGTTACACTAAGGTATTTAATGCTATCTGCAGCTATTATAAAAGGTGATGTTTCCCTTATTTTTTTTCAGCCCTTTCATTTTCAGTATGTAGGAGGGCCTCTTATTTCTTTGAGTTAATCTTGTATACTGCTACATTGCTGAAGGTGTTTATCAGCTGTAGAAGTTCCTTGGTAGAATTTTGTGGGTCATTTATGTATATAATCATGACATCTGAAAATAGAAATAGTTTGACTTATTCTTTTCCAATTTGTATCACATTAATCTACTTTCATTTTCTTATCGCTTTAGCTAAAACTGCAAGAACTATGTTGAACAGATAAGGGGAGAAGGGATAGCCTTGTCTAGTGTCTGATTTCAGTGGGATTGCTTTGAGATTTTCCTTGTTTAGTTTGATGTTGGCCATCAGCTTTTTGCAAATCTCCTTTATTATATTTAGGTATTTTCCCTGTATTCTCGATCTCTCCAGGACTTTTATTATAAAGGAGTGTTGGATTTTGTCAAAGACTTTTTTAGCATCTAAGGAGATGATCATGTAGCTTTTTTCTGTTTAATTTGTTTATATGATGGATGACATTTACGGTTTTTTGTGTGTTCGAATTTCTGGAATGAAGCCTACTTGATCATGATGAATAACTATTTTTATATGTTGTTAGATTTAGTTTGCCAGAATTTTGTTGAGAATTTTTGCAACAACGCTCATGAGGGAAATTGGTCTGCAATTCTCTTTCTTTGTTATGTCTTTGAGTGACTTGGGTATCAGGGTTATTGTGGCCTCATATAAAGAGTTTGCCAATATTCCTTCAGTTTCTACTGTATGGAACAGTTTGAGGAGTATTGGTATTAGCTGTTCTTTGAATGTCTGGTAGAATTCTACACTGAAACCATCTAGGCCTGGGCTTTTTTTTATTTGGGAGACTTTTAATGACAGCTTCAATTTCCTTTGGGGTTATAGGGTTATTTAGGTCTTTAATCTGTTCATGATTTAATTTTGGTAAGTGGTACCTATCCAGAAAGCTGTCCATTTCTTCTAGGTTTTCCATTTTTGTGGAATATAGATTTTCAAAGTTTGACCTGATAATTCTCTGGATTTCCTGGGGGTCTGTTGTTATATCTCCCTTAATATTTCTGATTTTGTTGATTTTGATTCTCTCTCTCTGCTTATTGGTTAGTTTGGATAAGGGTTTATCTATCTTGTTGACTTTCTCAAAGAACCAATTCTTTGATTCATTGTTTTTTTTTATTGTTCTTTTTGTTTCAATTGTGTGGATTTTAGCTCTAAGTTTAATTATTTCCTGCTGTCTACTCCTTCTAGGTGAGTTTGTTACTAATTGTTCTAGGACTTTCAGCTGTGCTGTTAGTTCTCTAGTGTGGGATTTCTCTAGGTTTTTCATATAGGCATCTAGTGCTATAAATTTCCCTCTTAAGACTGCTTTCACTGTATCCCATAAGTTTGGGTATGTTGCAGCTTCATTTTCATTAAATTCTAGGAAGTCTTTAATTTCTTTCTTAATTTCTTCCTTGACCCAGAGGTGGTTCAGTTGAGTAATGTTTAATTTCCATTAGTTGGTAGGCTTTCTGTGATTCTTGATGTTATTGAACTCTAACTTTAAACCATGATGATCTGATATGATACAAGAAGTTATACCCATTTTTTGTACCTGTTGATATTTGCTTTATGACCTAGTAAGTGGTCAATTTAAATAAAGGATCTGTTTTAGCCTGTGGTGATCACCATAGCAGTAGGCGAGGAAATCAGAGCATAGTCACAAGAAGGAGGATGGAGTCAGAGAGATCGATCTAGCCACCAAAAAAATCAGCATGTAAGAAATACAGGTGAGCCACAGGCCAAGTGGCTGGACCGATTAATGGAAATCAGTTGAATTAAGATGAAAGAGCTAGCTAGCAATGTGCCAGAGACATAGGCCAAACAGCATGAAATTAATGTAAGGGTCTGAGTCATTTTGGGGGGGAAAAGTAGCTGCACGCATGTCTGGACCTCTGGCCAGACAGGGCCAGAAACCTCTTGTTACAATGTTGGTTATAAAATTCAATAATTATGAATTTTCTCATAGTACTTTAAACATTATAAGCTATGTATCAGAAATATGATGAAAATACCAACACAAGAAAAAGACTGATCATCAAAAAACAACAAATATGACAAAGCGATCCTGAAAGTTCTAATAAGGTCAAAATTAAATGACCTGTCCTTATGTCTCACTGAAACTGGTCCACATTACAATACTGGCTCAGCCTCCTCATTGCTAACCTTACATTGCCTCTGACAGCTTCCTTCTAACACGGAACTGCCTCCTCTGTTTCTGCAGCACTCGGTTTCTCATCCTGCTCTCGTCCCCTTCTCTGAGGTGTCCTTGGCACTAATCATTCTAACAGACAGCTCCTGGGAACAAGAGAGGCAGTTTCACAGTCATCCTATGCAGATAGGAGTAAGGCTCTGTCTAGGATAAACCAACAGCATAGGTTATTCCACCCCATTCTAGTTTTTCTTCCTATGATCTGCTCTATTTCAACAGGCAAAGTCTGTGGCTATCTGTTCATTGCTTGTATTGGAATGAAATCTCTGAGGAATTTTGCCCATTTGCTCAATGCCAACTAAAGACTGAACTCCTGTTTTCATGTTTCCATACACAGACATCTTTATCGCAAGTGCCTCCATGGTCACATGATTAGGATGCTGTGCCTCCCTGTCAATCTGACAAATGTAATTCCTAAAAGAAATCATCACTGCATCTTCTTCTAGCCTAGAATATGATACTCTTCCCACAGCCCTTTTTATATTCATGTGAATGAGGAAAAAATTATAAAAGCAATCCTCTAGGATCTGAAACCACTGGTTTTTTCTTTGCCAGGCTTATATGCAGATTAAACTGACTCTGAGTTTAAGATGTATAGTAAATTCTATAAAAGGTGGGAGGGACAAAGTGAAAGTGTGTTTAAATAATGCAAAATTAGTTGGCCAGTTAGTCAAGGTGTAAAGAATTTTATTTGATGTAACAGCCAACATCTGCAAACTGTAATCTACTGAAACACTATAATAATGGTCTGTGATGGTAACAGATGTTTCTCTTAAGAAAACAAAAAAGGAAGAAAGAAAAGAAAGAAAGAAAAACAAGGATTCAGAATCAAATAAGTTTCATTAACATTGCATATTAATTATCTCTCTTGGAGAGTCCTAATCCACATTAGCATATCACAATGAATATTAGCATATCAAAAGCAGTGAGAAGCCTTGCAGCAGACACCACTTTTCCATACTGTGTGTTCTGAGAACTTTTTATGATCATTGGCAATCAACAAACATCACAGATCTCCATGGAAAACTACTTCACAATCAAAGCAATAGGTAGGAGGGAGCAGGTGCATCGACTAGGCACATGAGAGGCCAGTGCCACAGTCAGAATCCTGATACACAATAGTCAAGAACTTAACACAGTTATATCTGGGAAGCATTAACTACCTCCTCTTGCACTATTCATTTTCAGTCTGTAACATCTTCCTTTGTGCTGACCTATGCCTTCTCAGTCCTTCCTTTCAATGTATTTCTAGATTTTCTAAACAACGTGCAACTTTATTATAGACAATAGTTTTCATGATTTGTGTGTATTTTCTAAGGCAGCCATGCACACTGTTTGACATCAACTTATCTATAGTTGTGAAAGCACTGTATATTATTTCAAATGTAATGGGGCACTTCCTTGACTAAATAATATTATCCCACTCCAAGCCTTGACAAGGTAGATTTCTTATAAAGAGTAATAATCAAAGAACTTTTTTATATATGACAAAAATATCACCATCAAATTAGAAAAACAAGCACATGTGACAAGAAATCTTCATCACCTAGAAACTGAAAAAAAAAAAAACAAGTGGAATAAAAGCTGAGAAACTGAGTGTTCTGTCTACCCAAACTTTTAGTCTTCTGCTTACTCAACAAGATCCAGACAACAGAAATAAATCATTATAATTAGCTGCTTTTGATCAGTAGAGCCAATGGTAACTTGGTTTAACAGTTCAAGTTTCAAAGGCTAAGTGTTGACTTGATAAAACTGTCTCCAACTTTCTAAGGTTCAAGGTGTGTATCCTATGAAACCCTGCATATCCCACAACACCCTGTAAGATTTGGCAGATACTCCAAGTATTCTTTCTTACCAGCTACTACACTGGTAGGTTTTATTCTCTTCTAATGCTTGGTGGCAACTGTTCACCTTTTCAGTAAATTATTACTGTCAAAGTTTGACATGTATGGAATAAAGCCATATCAAGTTCATTCTACTGGGTACATCATTGTGGCAGAAGTGTCAACTATAATAAGCATGTGATGAAAAAGATTTTCAGGGCTCTTGTCAGGTAGTACATAACCTGACAGTGGGTTAAGACAGAACATTTACATGAAGAAGTTGGGTGACTGGGCCTGACAGCTGTTATAAATGCTGTGGAAAACAAATATGCTACCCACATTTACCAAGTCCCATAGTTTACATATGCCTTCATAATTCCCACTTAATTCATCTAAAAGAGCAAAATGTTGGCCATCCCTGCAGAAATCTCTCTCTTCTTCTGGTTCATGCAGGCCATCATCCTGGTTTGGGAACTCATATCTCTCAGCTAAATTATTACAATTACCTCCTAAGGATATTCTTGCCAATGATCACATGCCAGCTGGAAGAATTGAGTTATACTAGGACTTTCTCTGGAGAAAGCAAAAAACCTACAAATGTGATGGTTTATCAATGATCAAGTGTTACTATGTTTTATATTCCTATGAAAGATTGGCTAGAGTGCCACACAGGCTTACAGAGCAGTGATAGCCCAAATGGGAACTCAGAATTTCAGCCTGTGATTTTACATTCTTAGTATGTGCTTCTTAAGGTTAACACTAATGAAAAGAAGACTCAGGGGCCATGCAGCCCACTCCCAACACTTTTTGGCTGAAAAGGCTGGAGTACACTTAATGCTTGAGGAATGAAATATCTCTGCTGTACCAGCCATCAATGAAGCTAGGCTAGCTAAGATATCAATCTGCCCATGTTACTCTCTGTTTCTGTTCTTGTAGTGGCTCCATGATAACACCAGCCTAGTCTCTTCCAAAATTCAGCCTCCACAATCTCTGGCACTGCCTTTCTGCTTACTAGGCTACTTTTTACATTTGTCATTTTCTGAAAGAATTTCAGTTGTGACCCCTTCTAACCACTTCCAGAGAACACTCCTTACAAACACATCTATTCCCTGCACTTCTGAAATAGAGTCGTACTCTGCCCTTTAGTTCTAGCCTTGCTTCAAGAAGGGCAATCTCAATACAATAGCTGGTACATGGCTTTACAGCCAACTCAATTTGGGCAACTGGGTTACTGAGAGTTTCTAGGGTATTCTACTAATGTAGTATAAAATTGGACTTCAGAATCCAGTTCATCTCCTACTCATCTTGTGCACTGGACTCTGAGATGTCATGTCTTTCAGTATCACCCTGCTCCAGCAGCTGCTGTTCTTTTTTATTTCTGATGTCTAGGGTATGCTTATAGGACTCTTTCTCTAATTTCATTTGGGTATGATAAATATCACTATCTAAAGCTGAAGCCTATTTATCCCACATGCTTCTTCTGCTTTATCTTCCTGCACACTTTATCTCTGCTTGACATTGCATTGTGAATCTATTCGTTGTCAATAAAACCAGGTTCCCTCTCCAGAATGAAAGCCCATGACATATGATATGTTAGTATTTGCAGATATTTGCAGATATTAGTTCCATCAACAATGAATGAATGAATAAACAAATAAATAAATAATATCTGAGTTTGTGAGTCTTGCCCTCTATGTCTGCAATGTACTTTCTCTGGTGATACTTTTGCTGCAGTTACTCTGTCTCATATTTTAACTGAGATTTATTCACGTCTCTACATTCTTCACAAGGCCCTCACCACATGCTCAATGCAACATTTCCTTCCTTAACTCACAGCCTCAATCTCTGGTAACATGTCTGCCATGTGGTAGATACTTAGTCATACCATATCAATATATAAGTACCCAAAGACAATAGACCAAACAGAAAAATGAAATGGAGAAGTTAGTTTAACATTGTTGTTTTTAGGATCATGGCTAGCTGCACTGGACATCATAGTTGGAGTTAAATAGACTTAACTGAAACCCATGATTCTGCACTATTTGCTTTTCCTATATTGCTTTCAACATAGCTAGCATTTTGGGTAAGTAAAACAGACATTTGCTTAGAGCAAGTTACCAAAATGTTAGCCTACACAGATTTTTTGGCATTCTCTATAGAGGTACACTTCAGCAAACATTCTCATGCATTTGCCAGAGTGACTTGACTCCTTAGAACAAATGTGTGTGAAGAATTTGCTCTTGAACTGATGTCAGTCCATCCAAAGAATCAAGACTTTGACACTTGAAAATATTCTGTGACCTGTGAAGGGCTACACTTCAGCATCTTTGTCCCAATTTCTTGTTATTTAAGATTTTATTTATTCATTTACATACCAACCACAGATCCTCTTCTCATCCCTCCTCCCACTCTCCCACCAGCCACCCCTTCCCCATCTCCAAAAGGGTAAGGCCTCCCATGGGGAGTCGGCAAAACCTGATACATTCAATTGAGGCAGGTCTAAGCCCCTCACCCTTGTATCAAGCCTATGCAAGGTGCCCCTCCATAGGTAATGGGTTCCAAAAGGCCAACTCATGTACCAAGGATAGATCTTCATCCTGCTGCCAGGGGACCCTTAATCAGACTACGATATGCAACTGTCACCCATATGCAGAAGGCTTAGTCAGGTCCCATTCAGGATTCACAGCTGTTGGTCTAAATTTCATGAGTTCCCATGAGCTTGGTTTAGTTGACTGCGTAGATTTCCCCATCATGATCTTCACCACCATCCCTTGCTCATATAATTCCTCTTCCCTCTCTTCCACTGGATTTCTGGAGCTCAGCCTGGTGCTTGGCTGTGGATCTCTGCATCTGCTTTCAGAAGTTACTGAATGAAGGCTTTATAATGCTTTGTCACAATTTTTAAGAACTCTCTTCAATAGCTTCCTGTCTGGACAGTTTCCTCCTTGAGGAGAGGTTGTCACTGAAGCCTTTAATAACTCTCATTCTTAATTATGAATCTGCAGTCCTTGACTCTACTCCAATGACTCCATATGCAACACAAGTATATTTTTTTCTTTTTTCTTTTTTTTTGGGGGGGGAGATGGAAGTGTGATAGGGTGCATTGAGTGAAATTCCCAAATCATCCTAAGAGATATTATGTTGGGTGTGGGAAGTAAAGAAGAAAAAAACAAAGCAAAATAATAAAAAGTATGCTGTAATGAATCATTTGATTGGAAACATAGCCACAGAGTAGATATATGTCCAAAGAATGGAACAGAGGCAAGTAAAGTGTTTGATCCCCAAAAATAAGCACAACTAGAATGTCTATTATCTGAAATACATTAGTGCAAAAAAAATAATTTAAAAACAGAAATACATTAGTGCTTCTAATTTCATATTTTTTTCAAATATGAAATTTTTTATGTATATATGTATTATATGAGACCTAAGTCTAAACATAAAATTTATTCATTTCATGCACATCTTACACACATAGCCTGACAATAAGTTCATGAAGTATTCTTGGTGTGCCTCTTTTCGTCTCGTTTGTTTGTTTTTTATATTGGTGATGGTGGGGTGGGTTTTTGTTTTGTTTTGCTGTTAGAACCCTTTGTAGTTTTTTGGTTTCTCTTTTTGAGTTTGGGGAAATTTTTTTCTTTTTGAGATTGTAGTTTAATTATAACCCATCTCTCCTCAATTTTCTCCCTCCAACTTCTCGCTTATACTCCGCCTTGCTCTCCTTCCAATTCACGGCCTCTTTTTTTAATTAATTATTGTTATGTGTGTATATATATATATATATGTACATATGCATACACAGATAAATACATACAATCATATGAATAATGTTACTCAAATGTATGTTTCAGGCTGATTATTTGACACTAGAGGACCCATTGGTGTGCTCTCCCCAGAGGAGGACCACCTCTCCTCTCCCAGCTAGCCTCTCTCCTCTCCCACCTTCCGTCAGGTGAGCATGCCTGTTTTGGCTGCAGCTTGCTTTCAGCTGTGAAATTTTCTTCTTGTAACAACATTGCTTTGGCACTCAAAAGGCTTCAAATTTATATTTAGATTTGGGGATTAGAAATGTTCATTTTACATTTTTAATTTAAGAGCATTCAATTTTATTCTACTCAAATGTCTACGTTTGTAGTTCTCATATCTAAAATTAAACTAAGGGAATGAGGATTTTTTTAATAAAATAATGAATGAAACTGTATTCAATAACAGTCAAATAGAGCATTTTGCTCAATGTCAAAATTGTTACATTAGGCTATATAAGGAACCTCCTGGGGAGAGGGTCTCTCACCAAACATGGGCTAGAACAGCACTCAGTGTGGCAATATGATGTGTTTCCTAAAGTTCATTGGTGAGGTTTTAATGTAAAGATAGATGAGTCACTTGAAGTCACATCAGTCACTTCCCTTTTCAGTGTCTCCATCCAGGTGAAGTAGTGTGTCTCTCCCTCTGTAAAACCCTGAGAGTTCTCACTGAGAGATTTGTCTGTACAGGAGACATGAGCTGAAAACGTGGGCTCTTGATCTGACCATGTCATTATTATCAGTGTCAAGTGTCTAAGAAATGATGAATTGAAGGAAACAGAAACTCTTAAATCTTAGGTAAACATATTTGCATCCTTCTTGTCTATTATACATGAGCAAATACAGACAAGGAAGTGAAAGCTAAGGAAAGTCATAGGTACTTCTGTGAACTGCAAAGCGGAGGTAAGGAGCTGTTTGGGTGGGTAGGGGAATCTCTGCCTACATAGTCAGAAGGAGCGTTGTCAAAATCAGACAAGCAATTTTTCATGGAAATCCCAATTCTGAGCCAGAGTCACTTCATGTTCAATGGCATCTCTCAGATCAGCTCACCCAGTCTTAGATCCCATGATTCCCACTTCCTATGATATTATCCATCTCCTCCCTCTCCCTCCTGAATAAGGAAACTCCTTTCTTTCAGGGGAACTGTTATGTGGATGTATATTACACATTTAATAAGACCTGAATATGGGAGAGAGCACCCAGTCCTAGGCAGACAGCTCAGGAAATTCCTAAACCTTGAATACAAAGATAAACAGCTGAGTCAGTTACACACACCTTTAATCCCAGCACAGGGAAAGCCAGGAGTAGTGCCCTCCACCCTTTATCCCACAACTCCAAACAGAACTTCTGTTTCTGTGAGTTCAAGGCTTTAATCCTAACCTGTATGGGTATATAAGGGCTTGTAGAAACTCAGCAGAGACAGAAGCAACTGGCAGAAGCAACAGGCAGAAGTGACCAGGAGTGAGGCTGAGTAAGCTGCAAGAGAGTTGGGTGAGAATTAACAGTGAAATATCTCTGATATTTCAGCCTTCCTCCAGTAATTAGCTCTGAGTCTCTTTTGTGATACTACACTGTTGCATTTTTCCGAAGCAACTCTTTATCAGCTCATGGGAAGAACTTCTGTTTCTTTTATAATATTATGCCACACTCATTTCTTGACTCAAAAATTATATGACATAATGCTTTGTGCCAAATGCAATACTAACCATAACTAATGCTTAAATAAACAAAAGGATTTCATTCTTTGCCCTGCTGCTGCTATTGTTTTCAATTTCTTTTGTGTGTGGTGTGTGTGTGTGTGTGTGTGTGTGTGTGTGTGTGTGACTGGAAATACAAATTGGTGTTTATTATAACCAGTGATCGTCCTGAAAGTCTTAGTCATGTCCCCACCACTGATGCCTCCAAGGGAAAATCTATTCCTGTGTGCTGGGGAGATGGCTTAGTGAGTTACAGCACTTGGTCATAAGTAGGAGGACCTATGTTGGGACCCCTAGTACCCACACAAAAATCTGGTTATGGCTGCAAATCACCTGTAAGAGCTGAGGAAGGCATAGAGATGATTTCTTAATTGTATCATAAAGTAACAACCAAAATAACACTGTCCTCATAAGTAATTCAACTCTTCCCTTAAAGATGGCTCTGACAAGTATAAACAATAAGAATTACATAAAACACATATTTGAAGGTGTGTATGTTGACTAAGTGCCAACAAATAAATAAAAATTTACTATGTTATTTATAAAGTTTCAAGAATTTACACTCTAGTCACTGACAGAGATATGGGAAAACATTACAAAATTATCAGATTATGAAGAAATAACAGGAGAATTAATCAAAAAAGGGGAATTGGGAAGGAATGAGAAAATATAAATTTATGACTAAGCACATTAGTCTTGCACTAGTATTAAGGAATAATTGCAATTTCAAGTATAGAGTGCACATGAGAGGCAGCTGTTCATATTTATTGTTTCCAGTTTATTGACCTGGAGTGTGCCTCTTAGTAAGTGAAAGTTATGGCTTGTGTAATGTCTATAGTAGTTGTTTCAGTTATTAGGCAAACAAACTTTATCACTTATCTAAAGGTGAAAAAAGATGCAAATCTCACTCAGGCATGTCCATTTACCAGACATCAGTCACTGTGAGCTGTCCAACCACTTAGGTTATAGACATTACTTCTCAGGAGGATAATTCCTTAACAGAGGAGCATAGAAATCACTCAATATTTCATTTTCTGAGGTTTACTGTAGGACAAAATAATAAAATTTCTTGTCTGCCTTTTTTTTTAAATCAATTCCAAAGTGTCCCTTTTACTGTTTTTCTCCAGGTGAAAAAACTCAGGTGCCAGCATGTAGACAGAGCATGACAGAGTAGCGCTCTCGGGATCTGGTAAACAGACTCTGCTGACAGACACTAAGTCAAGTTTGTACAGTTCAGCTAGTGTCAGTATCCTCAAGGTTGCTCAGATTCCAACTTTTCTTTTTTTTATTTAAGAGCCTGGCTTTGCATGGTTAGCACTTAGGACTCAGTGTCTTCTAATCTACTGCAAGGCTTGAGATGATGCACAGAATATTTTTTATTTGAAACAAACAAATGTGCTCATAGAAGAACATAACACAGATTAAAGTTATCCTCCTGTCCTTTCATCCCAGGAGAAATGTGAGTTTTGTTGAAAATTGCTAAATATTTAAACTTCACACATATACACGCACTCAAACAGAAGCCTGCCTAATTTATGTACTCTTAGTACCTTGTACATAAATATATGTGTGCCTTACTTTTAAACAGTTTTAAGAATAAGAACATGGGAGATCTGAGCCACTTGAATTTGAATCCAACTCAGAAAGCACCACACTAGTTTGTGACCACTGAAGTTATTTAATTTTCCTAAGTTTCCACTTTCAATTTACCACTTCAAAATTAATAAAACCTTGAGCATTTAGTTTTGAGAAAAATTGAAAGAGATTACTAATACAAAATAGCAGGCTGGAATATAAAAGGCACTCAGAAAAGACAGCCCCCTATTTGAACCTAAGATTCACCCACGCTACAGTATAGGACAGTAATCTACCATTGATCTATAACACATGCACACTGCCCAGTCTTAATTTCAAAAACCTTGGTGGCAATATTTTGATGGTGGTAGAAATGGTCTATTAAAACCTACAGATGACAGCATATTTGATAGTGAAGTATTTAAAAAAAATATGGCACCAAACTAATCTAAAGTGTGGAAAAGTTTTTAGATGTAAATCACATGACTGGGCAAAGAAACATTATCTGAAAATTTACCCAAAGTACTAAAATAAGTATGAGTTTGGTCACATTATGAAGTACAAAGAGCATAAACAAACAAACAAAACTACCTTTATTTGTTTTTTATTTTATTTTTACATTTATTTATTTATTGTGAGGAGTAAGGTGAGGTAGACATGTGGCACCCTGTGTGTCAAAGAACAATTTTCTTTTTTATTTTATTTTATTATTTTGTTTAATTTTTTTGCCCATACCCACTGCCACTCTCCCTTTCTCCACTTCTCCCAGTTCTCCTCAGCCTCTCCACCCTGGCTTTCCCCACCCTGTCCACCCCCACCCCCAGAGAAGGCAAGGAATTCTAAGGTGAGTCAATTCCGTCTGGCACATCCAGTTGAGGGAAGACTGAGTCCCTCCCCCAAGTATCAAGGTTGAGGAAGATGTTTTTCAACTAGGCAAGGGCTTCAAGAAGCCAATTCAAGGACCCAGGATAAACTCTGTTCTGAGTGCAAGAGACTCCATAAACTGCCCACACCTTTCGACTGTCATCTACATGCAGAGGGTCCAGATCCATTCCATGAATGCCAGTTGTCATTTTAGAAATCTGAAAGATCCCCGAACACAGAACTGCCCATATCATGGGTCTTCCCATCATGATCATGATCCCTCTCTTCATGCAATCTCTCTCCCCTCTCTTCAGCCGGACCAGTGTTTAGCTATGGACATCCACATCTGCCTCCATCAGCTGCTGGATTAAGGTTCTATAATGGCAATTCATATGATAATAGGAAAAGGCCAGTTTAGGCTCCCTCCCCAGTATTGCTTGGAGTCTTAGATGGGCTCATCTTGTGGGTTCCTGGGTGTTCCCTGGTATGAGGTTCCTCTCTAATCGCACAATGGCTCCCTCTATCAGGATATCTACTTCTTTACTCTCCCTCTCTGTTGCTCCCACTGCCACCATTCTATTCTCTCATGTTTCCCCTCCCCATTATGTCAATTTTCTCAGATCGTCTCTATTTGCCCTTCCCAGGAGGATCTATGGAATTCTCTCTTAACTTTGTTCTGTTACCTAGCTGCCGGAGGGCAAAGGTGGATTGTAGCCTGGTTGTCCTTCTCTTTATGTCTAAAGCCCACTTATGAGTAAGTGCATGCCATGTCTGTCTTCTGGGCCTGCATTATCTCACTCAGGATAACACTCTTCAGATCCCTTCATTTGCCTGCAAATTTCAGGATGTCGTTTTGTTTTCTGTAGAGTAGCACTCCATAGTGTAAATGCACCACAATATTTTAATTCATTTTTCAGTTGAGAAGCATCTAGGTTGTTTCCAGGTTCTGGCTATTACAAATAATGCTGCTGTGAGCATAGCTGAACTAATACCCTTAGGGTAAGAATGTGCATCCCTTGGGTAAATGCCCAAAAGTAGTATTGCTAGATGATTGGGTAGACTGATTCCCAGTTTTCTGAGACACCACCATATTGATTTCCAAAGTGGCTGTGCAAGTTTGCACTCCCACCAGAAATGGAGGAGTATTCCCTTGCTCCACATGCCCTCCAGCATTAGGTTGTCATCTGTATTTTTGATCTTAGCCATTCTGACAGAGTTGTTTTGATTTGCATTTCTCTGATGGCAAAGGATGTTGAGCAGTTCTTTAAGTGTCTTTCTGTGATTTTAAATTCTTCTATTGAGAATTTCCTATTTAGTTCTGTACCCCATTTTTCAATTGGGTTTCTTGGGGGGTTTCTTTTGGCCTCTAGTCTCTTGAGTTCTCTGTATATTTTAGAGATCAGTCCTCTGTCAGATGTAGGGTTGGTAAAGATCTTTTCCCATTCTATAGGATATTGTTTTGTTTTATTGACAGTGTCTTTTGCTTTACAGAAACTCCTCAGTTTCAGAAGGTCCCATTTATTAATTGCTGTATTCAGTATCTGCACTACTGGTGTTATATTTAGAAACTGCTATCCTCTGTCAATGTTTTCAAGGGTGTTTCCCAAATTTTTTCTGTGAGGTTCAGTGTAACTGGCTTTATGTTAATGTCTTTGATCCACTTGGATTTGAGTTTTATTCAGGGTGATAAATATGGATCTATGTGCATTTTTCTACATACTACCTACCATCCAGCTATGTCAGTGCCATTTGTTGAAGATGGTATCCATTTTATATTGTAAATCTTTGTGAAAAAATTAGGTGTTCCTAGATGTGTGCATTAATGTCAGGGTTTTTTTATTTGATTGCATTGATCTACAAGTCTATTTCTATGCCAGTACCAAGCTGCTTTTATTACTGTAGCACTATAGGAGAACCTGAAGTCAGGAATGATGATGCCTCCCAAAGTTCTGTTATTGAGCAGGATTATTTTGGCAATACTGGATTTTTTGTTATTCCATATAAAGTTGAATGTTGTTCTTTGGAGGTCTGTGAAAAATTGTGTTGGAATTTTGATGAGAATTGCATTGAATATATAGATTGCTTTTGTTCATATTGCCATTTTTACTATATTGATCCTACTTTTCAGTGGAATTGCTTTGAGTTTCTCTTCATTTAGTTTGATGTTGGCTGACTGCATGGTATATACTACTTTTATTATGTTTAAGTATTTTCCCTGTATCCGAGGTCTCTCCAGGACTTTGATCATGAAGAATTGCTGAATTTAGTCAAAGGCTTTTTCAGCATCTAATGAGATGATCATGTGTTTTTTTTAAAAAAAAAAATTCAGGTTGTTTATACAATAGATGACATTGACAGTTTTTCATATGTTGAATCATCCTTGAATCTCTGGGATAAAGCCTACTTGATTTTTTTGATTTGTTCTTAAATTCAGTTTAACAGTACTTTACTGAGTATTTTTGCATCAATATTCTTGAGGGAGATTGGTCTGTAATTCTCTTACTTTGTTGCATCTTTGAGTGGCTTGGGTGTCAGGGTGACTGTGGCCTCATAAGAAGAGTTTGGCAATATTCTTTCTGCTTTTGTTGTATACAACAATTTGAGGAGTATTGGTGTTAGTTCTTCTTTGAAAATCTCATAGACTTCTACATGGAAACCATCTGGCCCTGGTCTTTTGTTTTGTTTTGCTTTCTTTTTTTGTTTGTTGATTTGCTTTTGTTTTTATTTTGCTTGGGAGATTTTTAATAACACCTTCAATTTCCTGGAGGCTATAGTCTATTTGTATCATTTATCTGTCCTTTATTTAATTTTGGTAAATGATACTTTCCAGAAAGCTGTCTATTTCATTTAGATTTTCCAACTAAGTAGAGTACATATTTTCAAATATGACCTAATGATTCTCTGGATTTCTTTGGTGTCTGTTGCCATGTTCCCTTTTCATTTCTGATTTTATTAATTTGGATAGTCTCTCTCTCTTTGCCTTTTGGTTAGTTTGGATAAACGTTTGCCAATATTGTTGATTTTTTTCAAAGAACTAACTCTTTGATTCATTGACTCTTTGTATTGTTTTCTTTGTTTCAATTTTATTGAATTCAGCTCTGAGCATATTTCATGCCATCTACTCCTTCTAATTGTTCTAGAGTTTTTTGCTGTGCTGTTCTGCCTCTTGTGTGAGATTTCTTCAGGTTTTTTTATGTAGGCATCTAGTGCTATACATTTTCCTCTTAGCTGTGCTTACATTGTGTCTCATAAGTTTGGGTATGATGTGGATTCATTTTAATTGAATTCTAAGAAGTCTTTAATTTCTTTCTTTACTTTTTCCTTGACCCAGAGGTGGTTTAATGTAGAGATACTCAGTTTTCATGAATTCACAGTAGGATTTCTGTGGTTTGTGTTGTTGTTGAACTCTAATTTTAGTCCAAGGTGATCTGATAGGATACAAGGGATTGTGCTCTTTTTTTGTACCTATTGATATTTGCTTTATAAACAGGTATGTGGAATTTTAGAGGAAGTTCTATATGGTGTTGAAAAGTGGGTATATTCATTTGTATTTGAGTTAGGGTTAGCTTATTTCAGTCATAAGATCTGCTCTATCCCTTATTTCTCTGTTTCTGTCTGGTAGACCTATCCTTTGGAAAAAGTGGAGTATTGAAATCTTTCACTATTAATGTGTGGGTCTGATGTGAGCATTAAGCTTTAGTAATGTTTCTTTTGCATATGTGGATGCCCTTGTATTGGGGGCATAAATGTTCAGGACTGAGACTTTATCTTGATGTATTTTTCCTGAGGTCAAAAGCAATGTCCATCCTAATTTCTTTTGATCAATTTTAGTTTGAAGTCTATTTTGTTAGCTATTAAGATAGCTACACCAGCTTGCTTCTTAAGTTCATTTGATTAGAAAGTCTTTCCCAACCCTTTACTCTGAGCCAGTATCTGTCTTTGAAGTTGATGTAAGTCTCTTGTATACAGCAGAAAAATAGATTCTGTTTTTGTATCCATTGTATTAGCCTGTGTCTTTTTATAGGTGGACTGAGTCTACATTATTAAGAGATATTAATGACCAGTTATTGTTAATTCTTGTTAGTTTTTGGGAGTACTGTGTATGTTTCACTTCTTTTGGTTTTCCTTCTGTGGGATTATCTATTTCTTGTAGCTTTGTAGCTATATTTAGCTTTCTCAGGTTGGAGTTTTCCCTATACTGCTTTCTGTAGGGCTGAATTTATGGATATGGATTGTTTAAATCTGGTTTTGTCATGAAATATCGTGCTTACTCCATCTATGAGGGTTGATAGTTTTGCTGGGTATAATAGTCTGAGCTGGCAACCATGGTCTCTTAGTGTCTATATAACATCTGACCAGGACCTTCTTCCATTCATAGTTTCCATTGAGTAGTCTGGCATTATTCTGATGGGTCTGCCTTTATGAGTTATTTGGTCTTTTTCCTTTTCAGGTCTTAATATTCTTTCTCTAGACTGTAGGTTTTATGGCTTAATGATTATGTGGAAGACAGACTTTTTTAGAGGAGGGTCCTAATCTATTTGGTGTTCTATAAACTTCTTGTATCTTTATCAGGAATTTACTCTTTTTAAAATTGGAAACATTTACTTCTATGATTTTATTGAATATATTTTCTGTGCCTTTAAGGTAGTGTTTGTCTCCTTTTATTCTTATTATTCTTAGTTTGTTCTTTTGACGGTATCCCAGATTTTCTGGAGATATTATGACTTTTTTAGTTTTATTGTTTCCTTTGACTGATGGATGTATCTATTTCTACTATCAAGTCTTTCACAGCAAAGATTCTCTCTTCTGTCTCTTGTACTCTATTGGTTATACTTACATCTGTAGTTCAAGTTTGTTTCTTCAGATTTTCTATTTCCAACATTGCCTTGGTTATTTTTTCTTTATTGATTCTATTTCAATTCTTAATAGATTTATTTATTATATATAGTGTTCTGCCAACATATATAACTACAGGCCAGAAGAGGTCATCATATCATATAGATGGTTGTGAGTCACCATGGGTTGCGGGGAATGGAACTCAGAACCTCTGAAAGAACAGCCAGTGCTCTTAGCCATATTTAACCTCTAAAGCCATATTTCCAGGCCTCAATTTTTAAATCTTTTTATTGTTTTGATATTGTTTGAAAATCAACATCAAACTTTATATAAAAAAGCAAAACATTCAGGATAGCTAAAAAAATACATACAGTAATAAAATTTCTCTTTTTTCTAAAATACAAGAAATATAAAAAATAAAATCTAAAGCTCCTCAAGCCAAGTTAGGCTCAGCTACAGATGAGGAAAGCACAGTAGGTCACAGCTAATGCCCACGGCTGCATTATGTTTTCTTCACCTGTTTGCTTGATTTTTATTGGGTTTGGGGGGTTTGGGGAGGAGGAGGTGTTATTGTGTTTGTTTTGTTTTGTTCTTATTTGTTTTCTTTGAGAGATTTGTTGATCTCTTCCAATATTTGTTTGTCTTTGCCTCTATGTCTTTAAAGAATTTTTTATTTCTTCTTTTAAGGTTTCTGGTATCTTCATAAACTTGTTTTTAAGGTTATTTCCTTCTGTTTCTTCTACATTGTCACGTTCTGTTCTTGTTGTAGAACCACCAGATTCTGGTGGTGCTATATTGTTTTTTATGTTGTTATATGTATTCTTTCCCTAGTGTCTGCCCATTGCTTACTAGGTTCACTGCAGGATTTGTCTGTATCTCAGGAAGCTGATTTTGGTGCAATCTGTTCTGATTGTGTCTGTGTCTCAGAAAGCCTCTTTTGGTTTAATCTGAGCTCTTGGTCCACTTGGAGGTAGTGTATTTTGTGTCACCGTGAGCTGTTCCTTGTACAATAAGAGCTGGATGATTCTTTGTCTCAAGAAGCCAGTCTTGTTCCAGTATGAGCTCTTGATCAAGAAGGATCTCTTGATTTTATAGGAGTTATGATTCAATTATGGCTGGTGAATGGTAGGTGTCAAGCATCCTTCTTGATCCAATGGGTGCTGAGGAACTCTGGGTCTCAGATAGCCTCTGAGGTTGCAATGCAATGGGATGGCATGGGGATTTGGACTGGATTTGTAGACTGGGGTATCTAGAAAAAAAAATGGATTTTATTGGGTAATTCTGGCCTGCAGGGATTTTCCCTGCTGGCCTGGATTTAGGGGAGAGATGAGTCAAAAGAATAATTTTCAGTAGTCACTTCTCTTCTTCCACCATGTGGGTTCCAAGGATTGAACTCAGGATATGAGGTTTTGTAGTAGGGGCTTTCACCAACTAAATCATCTGACCAGCCCTAATTTTATTTCTTATTATACAAAATAAAGCAATCAAAATGACAATGACATTTAAAATTCAAGTATCATGAGGTATTTAAATTTAAATCCTAGATAATGAAAGTCACATTGCCATGATAACTATACATAAATAAATGGACCTGAATGAAACCCGAGATTAGTCAGATCTGTTTGGTCAACTGGTCTAAAGGTAGTTGAATAGAGAAAACCTAGTAGTCCCCAACATAAGAAACTGAACCCTCTTATCATCTCACAGCACAAACTAAAATTCAAAGTAGAAGTAAACTTATAGATAAAGAAAATGTATTTTTCAACATCTGGTTCAATGCAAAAGCCAATGTCCTTTTATTTTTTTTAAAGCATAATATGACTCATGTGTCAATTCTTAAATTTATAACTGAAGCAGGGCTGCCTTCTGTTACATAAGGACATTTGTATTCAGGAGTATTTCACTAAGCATACTATGAAATGTATTAGTGCATATGTATTTTAATTTTTATTTAAAGAACAGAAACTTTGGTAGCTGCATTATTATTTTTAAACTGAAATTCATCTGTCTATATTTGTGGTGTAGTAATGCTTTAGATGGTAGCCATATAAGAAAGATACTGTGCAAAAAAAAAATATTTAATTTGAGTTCCTACTTGGGCTCACAGTGAGTACTGCAGGGAAAATATCTTTCTTAGAAAATAATTCTATATGTAATTATATTTTCTTCAGAATAAATTGTGTAATTGGAAAACAGATGTTTAACAGAACATTTAAGTATTAAAATTATAAATCCTATCTCTTTTACAGAGGTACAAACATACAGTACTGTGCCTTTATTCCATACTAATATCTACTGGCTGGGGAAAAAATATCTCCAAAGAAAGTGTGAGAATTTTTCAAAGAAAAAACCCAATGTTACTGTAAAATCTTTTTAAAAATAGAAAACCAGATTTCTCAAAGTTGGCAGGCTCTGAAAGATTTGACCTCAATACACATGCATGTCACCTAGGATTCTGTGATACTTGATAAACTGAAGGAAACTTTACAAAAATAACATATGTTATTATGTTACAGAAAACTACATAAAAATTTATAATAATAAAACAGCAATGTGTCAATAGTCTTTAAGGAAGAAAAGAAAAATATTAATTTTAGAAAGTGGACCACAGGCAACCTAGAATAAGAGAATGATAAAGAAGTACATCGTGGTATCAGCCTCATTATGATGCATTTGACTTTTTCATCCAATGGCTGAATAATGAACAGTCAGTATAAATTTATTACAGTATTTGTTCACTTGAAAATGCTTCTGAAGCATGATCCTATTCTTAGACAGTGGAAAATAAGCATAACCTACATAGGCTACATTGCACTTAGTGATAACAAAGGTGTCCTATGAATAAACTTTTCCTTTCACTGGCACAGAATGGGCAACAATGCAGTTATTTTGTACAATCTGAATTGTTTAACTCTTATTACCTTTCAGTTGGTTGTGTTGACATGATACAGATATATCTTTAAGCATCTCATAAATCATACAGTAGGCATTACTCAGCTTACCCACTGGATTATATTTTTCTTCCTAGATTTGGCACTGGAAGTAGTTATTTAGTACTCCGATATGATACTTAGGCACTATGAGGTTAAATGGTTGAGTAATCAATATATTAAAATACATAGAACAGTAGTGGTTGCCTGTACAAGACCTGCACAAGATCAAGCCAGTTAAAAATTTCAGTGGAGAGGGCCTTCTGAGATCCCATCCCTAGTTGAGAAGTCATTAGCAGTTGACAGTTACTGAAGGAAAGAGGGTGACTTCTCTTTAGGATTGTGTTCACAGGGAGGTCCTCATGCTACAGCAGACACTATGTTCATATACATTTGAGCTAGTCTCAATAAGTTAAAAAATAAAACACTAAAGACAATTATAAGAGGAAAACATGAAGTTGAAAAAGATACAATTGTGGGTTTTGGAGAAATTTATTGGTGAGAAGAATCGATATGATCAAGATACACTGTACATATGTATGGAATGGTCAAAGAATAATATATATCATATATGTGTTATGTAGTACATGTAAATATATAATAAAAGAAACTAAATGCCTATGACTTGCTTAATTGTGATAATATATAAATAAAACATATAATAAAAATAGCCTGAAATATCAGAGGACAAAGCCAAGACATGAAGATTAGGGAATGGTGACTAACACCTTTAATCCCAGCACTTAGGAGGCAGAGATCCTCTGGATCTCTGTTAGTTCAAGACCAAACATAGCCAGGAGGTTATGGAACCAACATTTAATCCTAGCTCTTGGAATGTTGAACGAGGAAGTAAAACAGCTGTGCCAAGGAAAGAAATATAAGGCCAGAGAAGACAGCAGTTCTGCCTTTATTGAATCTCTCCTAGACAGGCTGAGGACTGAAGACAGGACTTACCCCATTCATTCAGAGGAGATTAGCTGTAGTTTGTTCCTCTGTCTCTCTGATATTCCAGCTTTTCCCCAATATATGGCTCCAGGTATTTATTATAATACCAAATAGAATTTGTGCAATACTTAACAATTTTAATGGAAGATACTGCTACTTTTTTCAGACTATTTTCAAAGCTTTAGCTATTGAAAAAATGTATGCAGGATCTGTTTCGATAACATTAACAATTCTATCTCTATCACCCTTATAAGACTTTGAGAGATGGTGAGATAACTCAGTCAGTAAAGTACTAGTCGCACTAATATAAGAACCTGAGGTTAGATATACAGCACCCACGTAAAAGCCAGATAAAGATAAAACATATCTACACTGAAGGAGAAGAAATGGAAAGAAAAGCAAAACTAGGGCTTGCTAGCCAGTCAGTCTACCCAATTTTTGAGCTGCTTTTCACTGAATAGAGACCATATCTTAAAAATTAAGGTGGATAATAATTGATTGAAAAGACACTAATGCTGAACACACACAAACACACCCCTACAAAGACAAACCCACATGCATCAAAGGCTAATTTTAAGCCCATAATTGTGTTTAAGGGGTCTTCTGGAATCTACTATCAACCCTTTAATGTCATCCTTCTGACTGTCTAATGAAGACCACTGAACTCTCTCAGGAAAATAGTTCTCTCTGATGGGAGTAAATACCGCCTAATAGAGCCAATGTTGAGTTGCATGCTGTATAGCTATACTCTACAACATATACACAGCCAATTGAACATCAGCTGAATGTCAGAAGCAAAGTGCCACAAATTTTATAACCACACTCATGCTTAAAATGTACTTGTAGCTAGACTGTCAAGGATTCTCAAGTCTACACAGTAGACTTCAGACTAGAGCTCAGGCACTCGTGGTTCTAAAGCATAGTGTGGCATGTGCCCTAAAGTGCAAATTTCCCATTCTAATTCATACAATAAATTACTTCAGAACAAAGTCTTTACCCCTTTTTATCATTGTAGATTCATATATTAGTCTTGTCATTGGAAGCCATGCTGGATATGTTTCCTGAGTAAATTGTAACTGAGCAGCATAATTCTTCAGTATTGGGCACAAATAAAAATTACAGTCAAGTGAGGTCCTTCCTAATAAAACATGCCATTTTAACTCATATTTATTAACTTAATTAGCATTTAGATGACTAAGCAAAAAGGGTTTATACTATCACCTGCATACTAAGAGACCTTGAGAATGTTAGCATTTCCTTTCTCCTATATGAACAAATGATATTTTTCTGACATCTCTAAACATTTCATCAGTAGTATACAATGATAAGCTTTTACAATGGGATTTTAAGTCTCTGAACAGCCCAAAATTACATTGAAGAATCTCAGTGGGAGCTTTTGAATGAGTTAATTAGTATGCACTCTTTCAGTAGAGCTGAACTCATCAGTCTAGGGATATAAAGAGCAGATGCTTGCCCGTCTGTTTTCCCAGTGTCTTCCTGCATCCCTACCAGCCATTTTACTACATGTCCAATCAGGACAACTTTCTGAGCTGTATCTAAATAAATGTAGCTAATCTTTTTTGGACAACTAGCAAATGAATTAGCCCATGAGATTTTGTCTGAAAAAAATATTTTGTCTGTTAGGATGATTTTGATTAATTAGGGTGACTTGGGGGTTAGGGTTGGTCCCAAAGTTGCAGCTACTATTGTTCATGGGATATATGTGAAGAGTATCTAAATTCCAGACTGGGAGACTGGCAATCCAGTACTGTTGACACTATACTTGGAAACAGCACATCCAATGACAAATGGAACCAAGATGGCCTATACGAAGTATGTACTCATAAAAAATGAAAATTCCTAATCTTCCTAGGCATTTACACAGCCTTAAAGTGGACACATATAAAAGATACTCATAAATCTGTAGGTGGTCTTTCAAAGGGTAAAAGGCAAACATAAAGAACAAAAGGCCACTTGAATAGTCAGTTAAGTAAAAATTAATGATAATAAAGATATAAAAATCTAAGGTATAATTATTAAATGGAAAAATTATAAAAAAAATGTTCATAGAAATTCTGTAATTCAAAAGTGTATCACTTATAGCTGAATTCAGTCATAAACAAAGTGGCTGTAGATAGATCACTGGGAAGGAAATAGGCAATTGCCTCCTGATTTAGTCGCATCTTTGCAGGATGCGAACTTACAAAGAAGCACTGTGATCTCAATCTCAGGGTACAGAAAACAAATTTTCTACCTCAATAAACATAAAGGTCAACTCCTGAAAGAATTTAAATATGACTGTCATTATCATAGTTGTGTGTTTGATTTCAATTTTCAGGAAAAGTCTTTAAAAATTAAAAAAAAATATAATCAACTAATTCACACCCCAAAAGTAAAACTTTCTAATATGGCACCAGACTCAGAAAAATAAAATGTCTCCTCTCAAGATCTGAATTAGCTTTGTCCTTTGTCTTTAAGGGCACTTAGGGATAATTGCAGCAGCTAAAACCATTGTTCTATTCTTTATGCTGAGGATATATTAAATTCATAATAACTAATAATATTATTTCACTGATAAGAGGACTCAAAAAATTACTAAAGAATTTAATTTAAAATACTTACATAGGAAGCATGTTTGTTACATGATTATTTAAGATAAGAATTGGATAATGGAAATCATGTTACATATTTCATCTTTATACATACATAATATATATAAAGCTCACCAAATATTTACTATTTGGTGATTTTACATCATGCACCCCATCAAACTCAGTTATCAGAACTCTCAGATTCATACCCACTCTTATTATCTCCCCATTTACAAAAACTTTTGAATATTTAAAACATTAAAATATACCTAGGAAATGATAGAAATATATACATATTTATAATACTTATTTTCAAAATAATTATGTGAGACACCATGTTAGACAGAATGGACAAACAGCAAAAGAACTTGGGATACTATACCATTTATAAAATTAGACTCCAGTAGCAAAAATGAGGAGTTAAACAAGTAAGTACTTGAAATATGTGTGAGGCAGCAAAAATGCTCAGTGAGTGTAAGCACTTGCTACCAACCCTTATGATGTGAGTTCAGTCCTGGATCCCATGCATTGCTGGGAGAAAATGGACTTCCTCAGGCTATTCTCTGATCTGCATACGCATGCTATGGCATGTATATGTGAATAGGCATACATGTATACATACACAGGCACACACTAAAGAAATAAGTGTAAAAATTAAAAGAAGAACTGACAGAATGTACTGCCTGGATGATGAATACTATCACCTAGACATGCTTTAGTCCTAGTCATAAATTATTATCACATAGTTAAGTAAATAACCCACTAGACACAGGAAGTTTAGTACAGTATTAACTGCTTGCAAATAAAATGTTGAAATTCTGAAGAAAATGTGTTAAAAAGAAAGGTCTGGGCCTGAAAAATCTCTCCAGTTAAATCCACAGTACTTCTTTAACATAAGAATGCTGCTGTGGACTCTGTGCGCAAACACTTGTCTGTTTGCAAACAAAGAGCTCATAATTATTAGTCATGTTTACTCATGCTGAACAATTCTCTCCTTAAAAACATTTAACACCTGCAGAGAGACCACACAAACACACACACACACATACACACACACACACACACACACACAAGGAGAGAGAGAGAGAGATCACTCTCTAGGCATCTTCAAGCTACAATATCAGTTTAGATGTGCCAATGCATTTCTAATTACATGCATGGGTTCCTCTGAAACCTATCAACCTAAAATATAACACCCAAGCATGATGTGGTTTGACCAACAAAGTCAATACCTTAGGAAATATAAGTATGTGCTCTGAATTTTACATTGAACCATATTGTCTGCACTTAAACCTACCAGAAAACAGAATGCTGTGGATATGTGTTCTCAAGAACTCAACTAGCCACATGTTCTATCTTATGAGTATATACACAGTGCTCTAGCTGAATATTGGAGAGAGAGCACACAGTCAAATCCTAGGCAGACAGCTCAGGAAATTCTTGGCCCTTGAGTACAAAGATAAACATCTGAGATTCAATCACATACACCTTTAATCCCAGCACAAGAAAAGCTGAGAGTGGCAACCCACATCCTTAGTTCCATAACTCCAAAGGCAGAATTTCCTCTGTTTCTGGGAGTTCAAGGCTAGCTACAAAATAGAGTAGCATATGTCTTTAATCCTAACCTGGATGGGATAGGGTATATAAGGGCTTGTAGAAACCAACCAGAGACAGAAGCAACAGGCAGAAGTGACCAGGAGCGAGGGCTGAGGAAGTTGCAAGAAAGCTGGGTGAGAATTGACTGTGGTGCTTCCTCTCTCTGATCTTTCATCCTTCCCCTGATATTTGTCTCTGAGTCTCATTTTATACAACCTGAATTCGTACAACTACAGAGCCTCTTATGATGTTAACCAGGAGTTCAATGTAGATGTGTGCATGAAAACAGACAATGAGTGTGATACCAGTTGAAAATTTCAAATGAATATTTTTTGTTTCCTATATAAAACTCTTCAAGCTGTCAAACTTGACTTGAAGCTTGAAAGAAATCGATCATGAGCTCTTTGTCTGCAAAATGACTTAATTGATTATGCTCTTAGGAGAAAAAAAAAATGACTTCTGTCAACAAAGTTGGGTAAATTTTTCCTGCTGAAGAACCAAAGACAATAGAAGATAGTTCTGAACAAATGAAGCACTTCAGAAATGTATGAAGTACTATATATATTTTTGTTTGAGTATATATATATGCATGCTATTAGTTGTATATATAATTATCTTGTATATATGATATTTGTATATACAATGTATATTATCATTTTTATACAGTGAATATACATACATATAAGAGGAAGAAACTAAAACTAGAACAATGAATATTAGAGCAGGTGATAAAGGTTGCTGTGGGGTTATGTTCTAGTACATTGTAAATATTTGTCCCTCCAACTGGTTTAATAAAATGCTGATTAGCCAGAAGGCAGACAGGACGTGTGGGTGGGGCTACCAGACTAAAGAAACTCAGGGAACAGGAAGAACAGAGCAGAAATGCTAGCAGACACAAAGAAAAGAAGGCCAGAATGCTGCTCTGAGGAAAAGTACCAAGCCATGAGGCTAAACAAGATAAGAATAATCTTGTTGAGTTAAGTTGAGTTGAGTGAAGATGCAAGAGCTAGCTAGAAATATGCCTGAGCCATAGGCCAAGCACCATGTAATTAATATAAGACTTTGTATAACTATTTAGGACCAAGAAGCTGAGGGTGGTATATTGGGACAGCTTGTCCAGATCTTGGGGCTAATCTGGGCCAGAAATTTCATACTACAAAGGCAAAGAGCAAAAATTTAAATATATCAATTGTGAGTGAGAGTAATGTTAAGAGAAGTTGGGCTTGTCAGGAATATACAAGATTTCTATACATAATAAAATATCAAACAAAACTCCATATTTAATTTATCTAATTCTGTTTCTCTGAAAAGGAAGAAAGGGCATTTAAAGGGAAAGTCTTCTATCAGCCCCTTGCTCCTAATTTTCCTTAAATAAACTTTGATCATGATATCTTACTGTTATCATCACCTACATTTGGAAAAATAAAAGTCTAAATCAATTTCACTTTTCCATCTATAATTCAGATATATGGAAACTTCAGAAATATGCTACCCTATTTGTAGATTGTTTTCAGCAGAGTTCAGAATTGTATTTGTTAGACATTGTAGTCTTACCATAAACTATATTGACACATGATTGCCTGGTACTAAACTTCCTAAAACTTTAAAAAACTTCATTCTTATCAATGCCTTAAAATCATCTGGGTGAATAAAATCTCAACTAAAAGCACAGAACTGATTTGTTGGGTAAAATAATGAGCAGTATATAAGGTTTTTAAAAGAAGGGGACTCACAAAGGCCCAATTCATCCTTAAAACAAGAAGGACAAATAATATATTCTTCAGTCTTGCTTATCTATAAGATTGTATTAAGATTTCTGATAATTATATGAGCATTCAAAGTTTTCTTCCCTTAGAAATGGTGATTTTAACAGTATGGCATTGGAGTAGGAAGATAGCTCTGCTGTTACAGCCCCTGCTATACTCCCATGAGGACCTGAGTTTGAATCCTCAGCATGCCTATAGATGCTAGACAAGGTGACTGTGTACTGTGACCCCACTGCTGGAGGAAAAGGAGATATTGTCCTTCCAGCCTAGGTTCAGTCAGAGACTTTCTATTAACAGCTAAGGTGGGGAGCAAAAGTTCAAAGAGCATACCCACATCTTCACCTCATCACACATATATGCATGCACACATGCAGACCTGTGCAAGCACACACACATGTAAATGCACTATAAGTCTACATACATAAATAAACAAATAAATAGTGCAGCCTGTTACTTCTCAATTGAGAGTCTGAGATTCAAGAAGTGACCCTGAACTATTTTTATTTGCTTCTGTGCCTCTGCTGTACCAAAAATATAAGAAGCCTTCTTCTTTGGAGAAAGAAACAGAAATTTAATTTGCTCCCTAATTCCAGCAGTTAAAACTACAAAGATGGAAACTATGCATGTATTAGAAAAGGTGTTTATGATGCTGGACCTTGTGGGGCAAGCTTACAAAAAAGAAGAAGCTCATGAAGAAATTAAAGACACATCCACTACCTTTGAGATTGTAGCTTTATAGTTAAGCTCTAGCCTTTCCCTGTTACTCTTGGCAGGGAAAGAGTTCCAAATCTTTGATTCTCCAAAGGATGCTTTCTGTGAAATTATAACCACCCAACCTTCAGCTGGATAGGCACTGGAAAGAGATGATATCTTCAAGTTTCCTTTCAGTATAGCAACATGTATTTCTAGCTTTTTGTGGTGTTAAAATAAAAAATAATCACATACACGTATTCCTATAAGAGATATCCTTCTAGAATTTTAAGATTCCCATCAGAGAAGTGTATTAGATTCTCAGTAGGAGTAATGAGGAGGAATAAGATATTAAAAAGCCAGAGCATGTGTATATCTTGACCCATAAAATAATGCCATTATTGTTTGTAGATTTCCTAAGATTGTCGGATGCCAGGTACTCATCTGAAGAATCCATTTAGGTCTGTGTCCCTTTTCCCAGAGATTAATTTTAGAGTCAGAAAACACTCAAATTAGCGAGGTATCACAAACTCAGAAAGATAAGCAGGGGATGTACTCACTCATTAGTGTACTCTAAACAAACAAACAAACAAACAAACAAGAAAAAAGTAAAGCATGTCCAAGCTGCAAACCACAACCACTGAACAGCTTGGGATCAGAAACATCTTGGACTGACTCATTGACTCAAGATCTCAATCCAATTAGAGAATAACAAAAAAAAAAAAAAAAAAAAAAAAAAAAAAAAAAAAAAAAAAAAAAAAAAAAAAAAAAAAAAAAAAAAAAAAAAAAAAAAAAAAAAAAAAAAAAAAAAAAAAAAAAAAAAAAAAAAAAAAAAAAAAAAAAAAAAAACTCCACTTACCCTAACAGAACCTAAGATCTTTTTGTAATAGAAACATATCATTTGGGAGAAGCCAAAGTCACTTACAGACAGATTTATCCTTAAGTACCTATCCTAAGAGGCCTAGTAGGTGATAACACTTTATAATAGTAGCATCCTGGGCCACATCTGCCATGACATCACAGATTAGAAGTGAGGTACACATGAGTTCTTATAGAAAGGGAATTTTCATCTGGAGTTTTGGCACCTGCTTCTAGGTGACACAATTTAGATATCCATGAGAATTAAAAAGTGAGATCTAGAGAAAAATAAAAAAATAGAAACATGCTATATTCAACATCTGTTAATGGAAAATGTGCTGGCTGCCAGCACTGTTTCAGGCAAGGAAGGAACTGAACATGACAAACAGAAACCCTCCCTTACTGGAGCAGAGCAACACGTGGGTCGGGGGGGGGGCATAAGAAAACAAAGAATGTTCTAAGGAAACTTAAGGAATGCCTGGAGCAAATGACAGCAAGCAGAGTGAGAGCTAGAAATAGGTGAAGCTACTCAGAAGCCGAGGGGAGCTGCACAGACATACTCAGCATCTACTGCCCAGAGCACTTGACACAGTAGGGATGGAGTCTGGGATGCTAGTTGAGAGCTCCTGCGTCTCCTCTCTGATTCTTTTCTGCTATTATCATAAAACATTACTCATATTAATTGTATATGTTAATTCACTGTGACCTTTCTGCATGTGCCAATGTGGTGTTTTTTTTAATTGATTCTACCTTCTGACTTGCCCTGTTGCCCTTCCCTCTTCTTTCTTCCTCCACTCTGCTACTTCTCCTTCCCTAGCAGCCCTTTACTATTAGATCATATTTTTGCTTGTGTGTTAGTTGCCAGTTTCCAAATATAAGAAAAGACATGCAATGCACGTCTTTTTGTGTCCTTGTTATTTTGCTTAAGGTGATGACGCCCAGTTCTATCTATCTCCTTCAAGTGAAAAGAGTGTCTTTTTTATGGTTGAATGATGTGTGTGTGTGTGTGTGTGTGTGTGTGTGTGTGTGTGTGTGTGTGTTCAGCTCCCTCATGTTGATTCTCTCCATGTTAGAAGCATCACCACTTAATATAAGTTTCTTCCAGAAGATTATGCTATATTTGAATTAGCATAGTTAAACTGAATATTCAAATGGCATTGCCTACAACACATGGAAGTTGAGGTCAGCAGCCAATGATTTTCCACATATTAACATTCAAGCAACTCTCAACATCCTTTGTATGACTGATATATTAGAAGCAAAATGTTAATTGTAAGACATTCTGCACTCTTACTTTATCTGCATGACACAGTTTCTTCCATCCATGGCCTTCACTAAATGAATCCACCCTTGACCTTCATTAAATGCACTGAAATTAAACTCACCCAGCTCAATAAACTTTCTAAATGTTTCAAAAGATAACTCCTCTTAATTTAATTTCTAGAGCTCTGGATGAATGTATTACTCTCTCTCCCACAGCTGGGAATCTGTAGATAGCCAACCCTATAATCTTCTCTAATGATAACTCCAAAATAGAGCAAAAGACCTTAAATCCATAACACCAAGCCTAATAATGGAAAGAAACCTGACATTCATCTTTTCTTTGGTTTTTAGACTCTGTTAATAAAATTACAAATAATACATAATTTCAATATGCTCAATTATCCCTAAATAAGCCTCGAAGCTTTAAGCATATGAGATGAGAAAATCCTTTTTCTATTTTTGAAATGTTTTAGTCCATTACATTTTACTATATATATCTATTCATTGTACTGTATTCAGTATCCTAGGAAATTATAGAAAGATTGTAATAATTATATTTCCTGCAATTTTTATCCTTTGGATGCTAATACAGACCTAGAAACCTATTGGTCAAAAACAACTCAATCAATGTCTGAGAGGTGGCTCAGAGGATAAAAGTGTATGCACAAAAACCAACACCTGATTGTGAGCCACAAGACCCATATAGTGGAAGGAGATTGCTGACTGTAAACTTTGTGACCTCTGAATTGTACCATAGCATGATACATGCACATATATATACACACACAGGGACACACAATACGTTTAATTTCTATTTTCAAAAGTAACAAATTCAGCCTCATGTCTATAGTAGAGTAAGTCACTTCTTTAATTAAAAAAAAGGGCAAAGAACAGAAATATGTATATTATATTAGCCTTCTTACTGTAGAAATGTGATGATTTGGATGCGAAATGCTTCCAGGAAAGGTTTATATACTGGGAGACTGGTCTTCTTCAGGTGATACTATTTGGAAGTTTTTGCAAGTTTTTAGAAGATTAGTGATAGATGAAAGAAGTAATCTCTCTTCTCTTCTCCTCCCCTGTGTGCCCATGCACGCTCTCTTCTTCTTCTTCTTCTTCTTCTTCTGCTGCTGCTGCTGCTGCTGCTGCTGCTGCTGCTGCTGCTGCTGCTGCTGCTGCTGCTGCTGTGAGTTAATAGTCTTGTACATTGTAAATATTTGTCACTCTTACTGGTTGAATGAAATGCTGATTGGTCATAAGGTAGACAGGGAGTATGGGCAGGGCTATCAGATTAAAAAAACTCTAGGAAGAAGTAGAACAGAGAAGAGATGCCAGGCAGATACAGAAGAAGAAAACAAAATGCTGCTCTGAGAAAAGCCAGCCCCCAATTGAAGACCCAGTTGCACACTGCCTGCCCCTGTTTGTTTCTGCATTCTTGAAGAGAGGATTTACACTGTCACCTATTGGGACAATTCAGCTCTCCAAATATTGCCATAAGGTTCAGTTTTCTATCAGCAAGTGTTTATATAAACCCCTTAATAAATATCAGTCTTTTATATAATCAATTTTAATAGTTTGTAGTAGCATTTGTGTGTGTGTGTGTGTGTGTGTGTGTGTGTGTGTGTGTGTGTGTGTGTGTGTGTGTAAACACAGGCTGCTGGGAAATGAAACTAGATCATTATACATGCTAGACAAGCATGCTACTACTGAAAGTCTTACTACTACACTCCAAGTCTTTCAAAATTCTTTTGGAGGAAGCCCTCCAGAGGTCTGATTTACAGTTTGGTGTAGTTGTGCTGCCCATCTATCAGCAGAGTATGCACCATAAATTGCTATTTAATATGGAGCCTGGGAGGAATCCCTGTGCTGTTATTGTTTTTATTCAGTCATTCTGATGATAATTTAATGTTTTTACAACTAAAAAATATTTATGAGGGTCTAGGAAGCATTCTGGTGAACCCTTTATTTCCTTTGGCTATATTAAAAATCTCAATTTTAAAAATGTATAAATTATTGATGATTGCATATGTGTAAGTAATACCACCTACATGCAAAGCCTGCACACAGCCAGTACCCTGTCTCATTTCTAAAGAAAAGAGTTATAGAAAGGGAAGAACACATTGCTCTTCAAAAATTGAGCAAGGTAACAGATGCTCACTGTGAAGGAGCAGGGACACAGGCACATTCTGTCACTTGCTTATTCTTCATGATGGTGGCTTCACTTCTCCATTAACACCATGTCTAAACAGCACTTTATTTATGTTTTAATTGCATCAAAACAAACAATGTGACACAAGAAAATGCATAAGTCTTTTAAACAGGTAACTTGGAAATAAACAGAAGTAACTCCTTATAAACAGCCTATGGTCGTAGGCTACAAATAAATTGGCTGGAGAGAAGTACAACCAATATGGAGTCCTCCAGTTATTACCCTAAACCAATTCGGATTATTTCTAAGCTATTATTTAGATAAGAGGAAAAATGTTTCTACTTGCAGGAAACATTTTTCTTGATGAACCAGGTGAAAATAATGGAATGAAACTTTAACAATGGTGTTCAGTGCATAACAAAAGAAGGTGTTTTTTTGTTTTTTTTTTTTTTGAAAGATGCTAGAATACTGAGAACAAACAGGATGGATAAAAAGATAGAGAGTGTGGAGAGTGTCTTAGTATTACCAGGGTCCCATAGGACACAACACAAGACAAAAGAATAAAATGTATAATGGCTTCTTCCACAGAACATGAATATTATAAAAACTAATGGAAAGGGAATAGTTAGGTAGACAAGTAGCAAATGAAAATTGGAAGCAGATTATTCTTACTGCATTCCCAAAGGCACAAAAATGTAGTACTTTTTTTTATTCCTCATTGTTTATTTATCTATCTTCCTACACATCACTTCCAGTGCCAAACTGGCTTAGTAATTAAAATTTCCAGTTGAGTCAGTCTTATACCAGTGAAGCATGGGAAATCAGTACTAACCACAGCAGAAGAAATTCTAAATGTTTTCATTTGGGTGCTAAATTTTCTCATTTAATGAAAACTCATGAGTATAATCGGATGTGGAATTGATGAGCCAGAACGTATTTATTAAGCACCTGCTCAGTACATGATACTGTCCCAGCACTATATATTATTGAAGAATAAACAACCCCAGAGGTTTGGTCTTGGGGAATCTATGAATACTTTAGGGAACAGAGAAAAATATAAATATAATTTGTAGACTTGAAGAATTGAATTCTAAGATTATGTTTTCAAAAGTGAAGGATGAGTTGTCACTGTGATTATATTTTGCTCACCATGACACCCAGTTCATGGGGCTTCCTAAATAGAATGAGGAAAACAGCATGGAATTTCAGAAGGGAATAAATAGATCTTATTTTAAACCTCCTGTATTGTCCTGGAAGATAATAAAAATAATCATTAGTAGGAGATTTTGTTGAGCATAGCCATTAAAATAACTAGATAAACCATGGCAGAAATATTCATGGAGATTGTAACTTCATATAACATGGGGGAAATATAGAAGATAACTAAAAAGAAAAAACCCTTAAAACTTAGAAACAGAAAGCACAAAATAAAATTACAGATTGGGTTTAAATGTATTGAAAATAAAACTAATATAAAGTATTTGGTTTAAAAGCGAAGAATGATAATGTAAATTTAAATGTGTATATATCCCCCACACTCACCCATTGCTGCCCCAGATGTGGGCCAGCAGGGAAGAGTCCTAGGGGCAGGCATCCCCACTAACACTCCAGTCATTAGCACCCTTCAATGTACAAGCCCCACCACCTCCCCCAAACCTACTCATCTCCCTGAAACCTCAGTGGCTCCCTGAAACAACAAATAGACCAGGTCTTATTGGGCCAAAAACTCAGGTTGGACCAAGAAAGGTTCTCTGAGACATAGACACAGCCAGAGCAGACTGGACCAAAAAGAGCTCCCTGAGACACTGACACTGTTTGCACCAATTGGGGGAAGAAATGGGGAGATACCAGTGCAAAAACACATTCAACAACATAATGAGCAATATGGCACCACAAGAATCTATGGGTTCTACAACAGCAAAACCTGAACATCACAGTGTAGAAGAAGCAGAAGAAAACAATCTTTTTTATATATATTTTTATTTTTTTCTTCTTTATTTTGTATTTAACAAAAAAATAGTAACATGAATTTAAAATGAGGAAAAGTTAACAATAATTATAAAGAGGATAAGAATCATAAGCATGGCTTATCAAGGGTGGTAATGCAAATAAGATTGCTACACATATATTTACTATGTGTTCAGGTTTCCCTCTGAAAATTTTTTTTCCATCCCTGTATATCCTTATTCAAGGTCCCTTCCCCCTCCCAACACATCTGGTCATTTTGAAGAAAACAATCTTATAAATGACTTTATAAAGATGATAGTGGCATTTGAAGAGAAAATGAAAAATTCCCTTAAAGAAATCCAAGAAAATATGAACAAAAAAATGGAAGAAATTAATAAATCTCTTAAAGAAAACCAAGATAAAGCAAAATCAAACAGGTAAAGAAAACACTTTAAGACTTACAAATTGAAATAGAAGCAATAAAGAAGACACACACACCCCAAAACATCCTGTCACCACATAATAACCAAACAACTAAACATATAGAACAAAAAAAATAAGAGCTGCAAAGGAAAAAGGCCAAGTAACTAATAAAGGCAGACACATCAGACTAACACTCAGCTTCACAATGGAGAGTATGAAAGCCAGAGTTTCTGGACAGACATTATACAGACACTAAGAGATCACAGATGCCAACCCAGACTACTACACCCAGAAAAACTCTAAATCACTATAGATGTAATATACAAGCTATTCTACGACAAAAGCAGATTTAAACCATACCTATTCACAAATCCAGCCCTACAGAAAGCACTAGAGGGAAAACTCCCACCTAAGGAAGTTTGATTCATCCATGAAAACACAAGCAATAAGTAATCACACAGCAAGAAATTCTAAAGAAGGGAAACCTACACACACTACCATCAAAAATAACAAGAATTAACAATCATTGGTCATTAATATCTCATAATATTAATGGACACAATTCACCATTAAAAAGACATAGGCTTACACAATGGATACAAAAACAGGATCCATCCTTCTGCTGCATACAAGAGACACACCTCAACTTCAAAAACAGACACTAGCTCAGAGTAAAGTGTTGGGAAAAGACTTTTTTATCATAATCACTAATTTTATTTTTAAATGTATAATTACAAATTCTTATTAAAATTAGAAACAGTCCCAATTCAGTGCATATCTAACATTGAAGTCATAGATTAATTATATAAAGACCAAAGTAAGACAAAAGTTGGTTTGAAAGCATGAAAAACAATTCTGTGATTCAGAAACTTAACAGAATGTTTTTATGAAAAGTAAGACACTGTCCTAAAGTCTCAGTCCTGTTCTTTAAGGCAAAAAGAGGATGGCAAATTTACCCTGGTTGAGGAACAGTACCAAAACAACTAATGAATGAAGAAGGGAAATGTACAAAGCCAGGATCTTGAATGGGTTTGTCCTGGTCTAAAGAGGAATGTATAGAGACAAAACCAAAAACCAATTGTCCACATAGGCATAACTCAAAAACAAACAAAAACAAAAACAAAAAACAAAAACAAATGGCAGTCTGGTATGATAAGAGGCCAATGTGGCAATATTTTGCTCAAAATAGTTGTTTAATTTTGGTCAAGTCATTTTAGAGAGCAATGTATAGAAAGTTGGGCACCTTTAGGAAATTGAATTGTGTTGCCTTCTACAGAAACAAGTCAATTGCCGGATAGAAACAGAAAAGACTAAAACATATGCAGATGTGCATCTTTAGGGTATATGCCTAAAAGTGGTATTGCTGGATCCTTGGGGAGATTGATTCCCAGTTTTCTGAGAAATTGCCATACTGCATGCCAAAGCGGCTGAACAAGTTTACACTCCCACCAACAATGGAGGAGTGTTCCCCTCGCTCTTCATCCTCTCCAACATAGGCTGTCATCTGTGTTTTTAATCTTAGCCATTCGGACAAGTGTAAGTTGGTATCTCAAAGTTGTTTTGATTTGCATTTCTCTAATGGCTAAAGATGTTGAGCACTTTTTCATATGTCTTTCAGCCATTTTTAATTCTTCTGCTGAGAATTCTCTTTTTAGTCCTGAACCCCATTTTTAATTGAGTTATTAGGGGTTTTGGGCTCTAGTTTCTTGAGTTCTCTCTATATATTTTAGAGAGTAATCCTCTGTCACTTGTAGGTTGGTAAAAATGGGAAAAGACTTTTCAATCAAATGCACTTAAAAAGCAAGCTGGTGTAGCTATACTAATATCTAACGAAATAGGCTTCAAACTAAAATCAACCAAAAGAGATTGGAAAGAACATTACTTATTCATCTCAGGAAAAATCCATCAAGATGAAATTTCAATCCTGAACATTTATGGCCCAAATACAAGGGCACCCACATATGTTAAAAGAAAATTACTAAAGTTTAAATCACACACCAAAGCCCATATACTAGTAGTGGGAGACTTCAACAACACACTCTCACCAATGGATAGATCAACCAGGCAGAAACTTAACAGAGAATAAAAAATCTAACGTATGTTATAACCCAAATGGACTTAATAGGTATATACAGAAAATTCCACCCATACACAAAAGAATATACCTTCTTCTCTATACCCCATGAAACCTTCTCTAAAATTGACCACATACTCAATCACAAATAAAAAATGAATAGATACAAAAAGTTGAATAAACCCTTGTACCTATTCTATTGGAAGACTATTGCCTAAGGTTAGAGTTGAAAAACAGCACAAACTACAAACCCGTGGAAACTAAACAAACCACTTCTGGGTCAAAGTAGAAGTAAAGAAAGAAAATAAAGATTTTCTAAAATGTCTTCATAAAGAATTTGGAGAAATCTTACACAAGCAACTTAACACCACATCTGAAAACTCTAGAACAATTAGAAGCAAACTCATCCAGAAGGTGTAGACACCAGGATATAATCATGCTCAGGGATAAAATCAATAAAATTGAAACAAAGAGAACAATACAGAGAAACAATGAAACAAAGAGTTGGTTCTTTGAGAAAATCATCAGGAGAGACTTTTATCCAAACTAACCAAAAAGCATAGAGAAAATATCCAAATTTTCAAAATCAGAAATGAAAGGAGGATCATAAAAAGAGATACCAAGGAAATCCAGAGAATGATTAGGTCCTACTTCAACAACCTGTACTCTATTAAATTGGAAAACCTAAAAGTAATCAGCAGCTTTCTGGACAAGTAACACCAAAATTAAATTAAGATAAGATGAATGAGTTAAATAGACCTATAACCCCCCAAAAAATATAAGCAGTCATTAAAAGTCTCCCAACATGAAGTCTGGAACAGTGATGCCTTCTGAGGTTCTTTTATTGAGCAAAATTGTTGTGGCAATCCTGGTTTTCCTGTTATTCCAAATGAAATTGAATATTGTCCCTTCAAGGTCCAAAAAATATTGTGTTGGGATTTTGATGGGCAGTGCATTGAATCTGTAGATTGCCTTTGGTAGAATTGCCATTTTTACTATGTTGATCCTACCTATACAGGAACATGGGAGATCTTTCCATTTTCTGATATCCTCTTCAATTTCTTTCTTTAGTGATTTAAAATTTTTGTCAAATAGGTCTGTTACTTCTTTGGTTATAGTTACTCCAAGGTATTTAATACTATTTACAGCTATTATGAAGGATAATGTTTCCCTTATTTCTTTTTCAGCTCTTCTATTTTTAGTGTATAGAAGGGCTACTGATTTCTTTGAGTTAATCTTGTATCCTGCTACATTGCTGAAGGTGTTTATCAGCCATAGTAGTTCCTTGGTAGAATTTTGTGGGTCACTTATGTATACAATCATATTATCTGAAAACAGAGATAATTTCACTTCTTCTTTTCCAATTTGTATCCCCTTAATCTCCTTTTGTTCTCTTATTGCTTTAGCTAAAACTTTGAGAACTATATTGAATAGATAAGGGGAGAGAGGACATCCTTGTCTAGTTCCTGATTTTAGTGGGATTGCTTTGAGTTTTTCTCCATTAAGTTTGATGCTGGCTGTCGGTTATTTGTAATGGCAAGAACCTGGAAACAACCTAGATGCCCCTCAACTGAAGAATGGATTAACAAACTGTGGTGGTACATCTACACAATGGAGTACTACTCAGCAGTAAGAAAAAATGATATCGTAAAATTTGTAGGCAAATGGATGGATTTGGAGAATATCCTCCTGAATGAGGTATCACAAACCCAGAAAGATAAGCAGGGGATGTACTCACTCATTAGTGGACTCTAAACAACCAAACAAACAAGAAAAAAGCAAAGCATGCCGAAGCTGCAAACCACAACCACTGAACAGTTTGGGATCATAAACACCTTGGACTGATTCCTTGGATCCCACTCCCCCTAGAGGAACACCTGACTCAGTCTTGAGGTTGTGGGGAGAAAACTGAATCTGCCAGGAGTGGAGGCTGAACTAAGCAATATTGGGACAGTGGAACCTTTGGACTGCCAGTTGCCTGCCCAGGGAGGGGATGGGGAGTTGTGGAGAAGAAGGAATGACCTGATGTGATGGGATGGGGAAGGGACCTTGAATAAGGATATACAAGGATAGAAAGTGTGACTTCTTAGCTCATAATAATAAAATAAAAATAAACCAATTAAAATAAATAAATAAATTAAAAGTCTCCCAACAAATCAAAAGTCCATGGCCAGACAGTGTCAGCACAAAATGCTACCAGAAGTTCAAAGAAGAACTAATACCAATACTCCTCGAATTTTCCACACAATAGAAATAGAAGAAACATTGCCAAACTCTTTTTATGAGGCTGCAGTCACTCTGATACCCAAGCCACATAAAAACACAATAAAAAAATTACAGACCAATCTCCTTCATGAACATTGATGCAGAGATACTCAATAAAATACTGACAAACTGAATTCAAGAACACATAATCTACCATGATTAAGTATAATTCATCCCAGAGATGCAGAAATGGTTCAATACAGGAAAATCTATCGATGTCATCCACTATATAAACAACTTGAATGAAAAAAATTACATGATCATCATCTCATTAGATGTTGAAAAAGCCTTTCACAAAATTCAACAATCCATCATGATAAAGGTCTTGGAGACATCAAAGATTTAAGAAACGTATCTAAACTTAATAAAGGCAATATACAGCAAGCTGACAACCAACATCAAACTAAATGGAGAGAAACTCAAAAGTGATTCAACTAAAGTCAGAAACCAGACAAGGCTGTCCACTTTCTCTATATCTATTCAATATTGTTCTTGAAATCCTAGCTAGAGCAATGAAACAACAAAAGAAGATCAAGGAGATAAAAATTGGAAAGGAAGAAATCAAACTTTTATGATTTGCAGGTGATATAATAGTATCCATAAGTGACTTCAGAAATTCTACCAGGGAACTACAACAGTTGATAAACAACTTCAGAAATATAGCAGGATACAAGATTAACTTAAAAAAAAAACAATAACTCTCCTAAGTACAAATAATATACAGGCTGAAATAGAAATCAAAGAAACATCACCCTTTACAATAGCTACAAAAACCACAAAAATTCCTTGGGATAATTCTAGCTAAAGAATTGTATGGCAAGAATGTTAATTTGTTGAAGAAAGACATTGAAGATAATATCAGAAAATGGAAATATCTCTCATACTTTTAAATAGGGAGGATCAACATGGTAAAAATGGCAATTTTACAAAACACAATCTACAAATGCAGTGCAATCTCCATCAAAATCCAACATAGTTCTTTATAGGCCTCAAAAGAACAATACTCAACTTCATATGGAAAAAAAAATAACAGGATTGGCAAAACAATCTTGTACAATAAAGAAACATTAGGAGGCTTCATCATCCTTAATTTCAAGATCTACTATAGAGCTAGCAATAAAAACATCTTAGTATTGACATAAAAACAGATATGTGTATCAATGGAATAAACTGAACACCCTAACATAAATCCACATAGCTATGAACACCTGATTTAAAAATAAAAGCCAAAAATATACAATGGAAAATAGAAAGAATATTTAACAAATGGTGCTGGCATAACTGGATATTGACATGTAGAAGAATATAAGTAGATCTGTATCTATCACCCTGCACAAAACTCAGATCCAAGTGGATCAAAGATTTCAATATAAATCCGGTTACACTGAACTTGACAGAAGAGGAAATGAGAAATACCCTTGAACACATTGGCACAGGTGACCACATCCTAAATATTACACCAGTAACACAGACACTGAGAGCACCAATTAATAAACGGGACCTCCTGAAACTGAGAAGCTTCTATAAGGCAAGGGACACAGTCAATAAGACAAGCAGCAGCCTACATAATGGGAAAAGGTTTTCAATAACCCTACATCTGACCAAAGGCTAATCTCTAACAAATAAAAAATTAAAGAAAATACACATCATAATACCAAATTTTAAAAATGAATACAGATCTAAACAGAGAACTTCCAACAGAAGAACTCCAAATGGCTGGAAGACATTTAAAGAACTGCTCAACATCCTTAGCCATCAGGGAAATGCAAATCTAAACAACTCTGAGATGCTATTTTACACTTGTCAAAATGACTAAGATTAAAAAAAAGAAGAAGAAGAAACACTGATGACAGCCTATGTTGGAGTGGGGATGTGGAGCAAGGGGAACACTCCTTCATTGTTAGTGAAAGTTTAAACTTGTACAGCCACTTTGGAAATCAGTATGTCAGCTTCTCAAAAAACTAGGAATATATCTACCTCATGATCCAGCAATACTATTCTTGGGTATATACCCAAAAGATGCACTTTCATGCCACAAGGACATTTACTCAGCTATGTTCATAGTAGCATTTATTCATAATATCCAGAATCTAGTAGCAAACTAAATGCCTCTCAAACAAAGAATGAATTTTAAAAAATGTAGTACATTTACACAATGGAGTACTATACAGCAGTTTGAAAAACAATGACATCTTGAAATTTACAGGCAATTGAATGGAAATAGAAAAAAAAAACCATCCTGAGTAAGGTAACACAGACCCAGAAGGACAAACACAAACCTTAATGCAGCAACTGTTGGAAGTAGATGCAGATTCCACAGCTAAGCATTGGACCAAGTACCCAGTTCAGTCAGAGAGGGAGAAGGGATTATATGAGCAAAGGGGTCAAATCACGATGGGAAAACCCACAGAGACAGCTACTTGGAGCTCATTGACTCTGGACTTACAGCTGGGGAACCTGCATAGTACTGAACTAGACCCTCTGAATATGGAGGACAGCTGTGTGGTAGGGCCTCTACAATGGAACCAGGATTTATCCCTAGTGCATAAACTGGCATTTTGGAGCCCACTCTCTTTAGAGGGATACCTTTTTCAGCTTTGATATGGGAGGAGAGGATTGATCCTCCCTCAACTTGGTATGCTGAATTTTGTTGATACCCCATGGGAGGCCTAACTCTCTCTGAGGAGTGTATGGAGGGAGATAGGGTGAAGCTGGCAGGTGTGAATGGAGGGATAGGGTGAAGCTGGCAGGTGTGAATGGGAGGAGAGGAAGGAAGGGGAACTATAGTTGATATTTAAAAAAACTTTTAAATAAATAAAAATAAAAAATATGTATATGTAAGGGGAATTTGCTATACATAAACTATGTACTGCTTACCAGTGATACAATGAGCATATAAACATTAAAAGTTAACAGCCAGTGAAAGTGATATGAAGGTAAAAACCAAATTAAATAAAACTGGTACTTAAGACAAACAAACCTTTATATAAAAATTATACCTCCAACTTATACCTAACAACTCTAACATTGCTAGAGATAAATATAAATATTGCAAGGAATGTAAGGATATAAAATTATTGATAGGCATGTTAAAATTATTTCCACAGATATCAAATTACTTTCAGAGATATAAAACATCAAACACACACACACACACACACCTATTATTTCTCAATCCATTTCTGGTTTCCATTTTATCAACAAAATCTCAAGGTAAAAAAAAAATATTCATTATAGGAATAAAATTTCTCAACTCAAGGAAAGAGAAGTAGTAGCCAGCCCGGAGCCCACTTCTGTGTAGAAACAAAAAGTGTCATCCTTTTTCCCAGACTGAAAGGAACAGTAAGAACTGAAAAAACAGACAGATAAACAGAGGAAGAACTACAGGTCATCAGTGGTATTGCTCACTGTCTTCAAACTCCAGATTCAAGAACAATGTTCACTATTGAAGTTACACTGTCATTTTGCTATTATCTTCATCTTATATAGGATGCTGACAGTCACAGGGAGCTCTTAAAAATGTGTCAGAGCTTCATTGATAAGTAAATTTCTTTACTGTGACAAAGAACCTGGGCTGCATCATTTATGTGGCCAGAGGAAATAGCTAGGAAATAAAAACATGTATGAAAGATCATAAGGGAGCAGACAACTGGCTCAGCTTTTGGTGTCATCAAAGTGGTAATAAACATGTGAGGACTGATATTATTATGGCTTCAATGTTTAAAATATTTATTTATTTTCAAAAATATCCAAAATGTCTATATCATATAGAAATAATGTCATTGTACTACTGATCAAATTGTTATAATTTTTTAGAAAGTATTGATTTTTGGAGATCATTTCTTAAATAAAAAGAGACACACCTAATTAGTTCCACAAAGAAGTAAAACACAGGATATAGTTAAAAGAATGTGATTTATTAAGATTTCAGAAATATTTTTTTAATATTGGTATTTTATAAGATGATATTACAAAACTGGAGAGTTACTTAAGTTTAAGAGGACCCAGAATTGGTCCCTAACAACCATACAGTAGCTCATGTGGGTGTCTCAACTATCCCTGTCTCTAACTCAAGTTCCAGAGGATCTGCTACCCTCTTCTGGCCACTGTGAGCACCAGACATGCATACGGTGTACATACATACATAAAGGCAAACATTCATACACACAAAATAAAATAAATAAATATTTTAAACAGTATTCGCAAATATTTCTGATGACTTTGTCCACACAAAATGCACAATCTTTATTAATAGTGAAAGCAAGTCAAAAAATTGTTCCTATATGGTTATAAAATAAATCCAGCATGACTGACTTCTTTATATGTTAAGAATAAAATCACCTTTCCCTTTTTTTTCATTACTATAGATGTTTTCCTTCACTAAGATTAATGTCAGAGCCTACAAGTCAGAGATCCTACATTGAATTGAGCTGTTATGAAAGGCTTGTACACTATTTTGACAAAAGTACAAGCAGATGAAATGTCGAGTTGGTTGAGCTAATGAGACATTTTAATTTTTCTCATCCAACTGGAACACTCTCATTCACAGAAGAATCACAGCATATGCTCCACCTGATTCGCCATGTGATCCAAAGGCTTCTTCATAGCTGCATCTGACCAGCATGTGAGGAGCAGATTTGGGTCACTTTTTTCTTATTCAAAACCACATAAACATTTTTTCTTTGAAGGAGGATCTCATCAAAGTTATGAGCGGCATTTTTAAAAATGTTATTATTTTTTTCAAGTTGATTTACTTGGATGTTAAACAGCTGCTCCAGACACCCCCAAGAGTGGAGTTAGAGATGACAGAGTACTAGATTCTAAGCTGGTATTCACATCTCAATTCATTTTCCTTGTCAAAAGCCAAATAGAGAACATGTGTCTAAAGTAGGATAAGGCCCAACTTCTTGAAACCTTAGAACCCATTCTAATTACTAGCTAGCATGTTCAAGTGTGGTGCATAAGACGAAAAGGAATGATGTATTGATGAAAATGAAACCACCATCATACAGGACAAAGCAAGTATTTCCACTTGCCAAACTCAAAATTGAGCTGACTGTTGATCTAAACACAGTTCTTGTACATTTTCCAGAAATAGCTAGAGAGATCCTTGAAAAATCAACAAGAAAGTGGCTCCAAGTTTAGATGGCATTGTTCCTATGCTATGCTAAGAAAAATACCACTTCCTTTGTAATATAGTCTGAATCAGTCGTCTCTGTCACTCCTTTCCTGTGCTTCTTCCAATCTCTTCCTAAGTCCACTAGATCCTCTGAAATGAATATGGTTTTATGTATTTTCAGCTCATAAGAAAAAGAGAAACACCTGGTAGTATTTGCATAGTTACTACTGAAAATTATTAGCAAATATGAAAAATAAGGCACAGAATAAAGAGCCCCCAGAAGATTAGACTCATGTATATTCACCAAAAAAAAAAAAAAATGAGCAGCATCCTCTATGTAATGCCATAGAATAATTTCATGGTAAAAGCTCAAATTCATCTTCTTTTTTCTCCCTTGCTTAAATTTCCTTTCTCCCTTTTTAGATCTGAACCCAAAAAAAATTCAGAGGGAAAGATGAACACAAAGAAAATATAGGTGTAGCAATTTGTATTTCTTCCCTTGATAAGCCATGCTTATCATTCTTATCCTCTGTATAGTTATTGTTAACTCTTCCACATTTTAAATTCTTTTTACTGTGTTTTTTTTTTGATAAATACAAAATAAAGAAGGAAGAAAAAAAATTTCCTTTCTCCCTTCCATTCTTCCTTATTGGGAAGGAGTAAAGAAGGGTGTGACCACTAAGGAAGCATCTTGGACTTCCAAAGGTTAGACAATCACTCTGCCAATTGTGTTCAACTGCGATGACAATCTCCAGCACTTCCCAGAGTCCTACTCCATGAGCCTGCTGCCAATGCAGGAGAGTAAGAAGAGGGAGTGATCAAGCAGCCTTCCAAAGTGAAGTAACAATGTCAAGTTCCCCAGGCTTTGATCATGTTGACTTGTTAAATCAAAAGGACTCACAGAGTGCCTTTAAATAGGCTTTCAAGGACATGATAAAAGGAAAACACCTCTGCAAACAGTGAGCAAAACTAGGCTGAGACTGGGACTGGGCCAGGCCCACTATCTATCCAGTGCTCAAGGTGCCACAGATCTGCCTCTCCCTGATATCCTCTCTCACCCATTTTTGGAAGTTTTCCTGTCCTCAAAACAAAACAAAAAAACCCTATCAATTTGCAATGACTATGCCTTTACTCAGCCTCATTAAATTATAGATTGTTGAGTATCTTTTTTCAACATTCTGTATTTTTATCAAGGATGCCTTCATTCATTCATTCATTCATCCATTCATTGACTCCTTCATTTATTGAGGGTCTGCTATGTGACAGGAATCTGCTTTTAGGAAATAGCAAACCCAAACTTAGATGTTGCCTGTATTCAGCAGAGCTTAAAGTCAATCTCAGTGGAGAATATGACATATGCATGCCACTGTTTATCACCACATCTGATAAGGAAGTCTGAGAGAGTAACTGGGCTGAAGCAGAGAGGAAAGAAAAAAATGACTCTTTAATGAAGCCCTTCTCTTCTCTTTCATTTGGATAAACACTGTTCAAAGTTTCTGTTGAGAATACGAATAATCCATCTTCCCTTAAAGGAAATAAACAGAGCTTGGATAGGAAGCATAGAACTCAACCATCTTCCATTTGAACACAGAACACAAAGGGTTTATCTCCTTTGCTTTCAAATTGAAATTTAAATTCATAAATATTAAGTGAATGGACAATCATTCACATAGAAGAGCTACATAACTTCCCACTATCAAAAACATGTCAACTATAAGATTGGTTTGTTTGTTGTAAAAGGTGGGCTTTTTACCCCTTGTCTCATTTTATGGGGACCTAGACAGCGTATCCCATTCTACTTTTCCTGTAAACTGGTACATACCTGCTATTGTTTACTAGATTTAAGATGAACTCAGGTGACTGAAGAGATGACTCAGTGGTGAAGAGCACTTGTCTTGAAGAGGTCATGGGTTTCATTCCCATCACTCACATGCTAGCACAAAACTACTTATAACTACAGTTCCAGGAAATGTGATGTCCTCTTTTGATCTCCTAGAACAGCAGGTACGTACCCATGTCGTGCACATACATACATTCAAAAAAATGTACAAAAATATAATTATTTAATTTTAAAAATACACTCAGTATCTCATCTACTTCCAAGAATTCTCAAATACTTTGCCTAGAGCATCTAATGTTTTGTAGTTGTTCTATTCTGTAACTTTACACTGTCATCTCATTTCTTCTTGGTTTCTCTTTTTAAAAGACAGAATCCATCTCCAAGTCATATTTGTAACTTTACAATCCAAAATCCTCCAGGGGCTTGAACTGTGGCTTTCCACATGTCCTAACTCTTTCAGCATCCATCTAGACAGAAGGTCTTCTCTCTTTAACTGTTTAATTCTGATGCCACTTTTTCTATCAAACTCTCTCTCCCTCCCTCCCTCTCTTCTCTCTCTGTCTCTCTCTCCATATATATATACATATGTGTGTGTGTATACATACATAACGTACATATACTCACATATGCACATATAGAGTCTACATATGTTCTCAGGCTGGGTGTGGGATCTCAAGGGAGGGAGACAGATTAGTTAGACATTGTAGCAAAAATCTTGTTTACTTAAAATAGTTTAGTCTCTGTGGAAACATAAAGCATGCAGTCATACCCTGAGTGTTTCAGAAGTAATTACAAGAAAACAGCATAGATCTTGTCCATTACTTCTGCCCCTGGTTTATGAGGCCTGTCACTCTCTCTGAGAAGGAAATGAAATGTCTGTTATGATTTGTCTCCATGCTCTTTGCTAGTTTATTGTGCATTTTTATTCCCTTCCACCTGATGGTCTCATTGACAACTTCTGACAAGGACTGAAGGAAAAACCAACTGCTAAAAATGAGAATAGCGAGGAACCTGAAATCCAAGATCAACAATCAGCCATGCACCCACAGTTCTAAAAGGCAGTAGTCATACGTAGGTAGAGAGTCCAAGCAACAAGAAAATGCAAAGAGGGTCTCAAGAAGTGACATATATTTTTTATTTCTCCTTCTCATTTGGATATTTCCTATAAAGCCGGAAGCACTTCTCAAGATCAGGGTCAATTACTCAGAGTAGCAAGTGGTTAAGTACAAAGCAGAGCTTCAAACAGAATAAAGACCTAGAGGAACTGAAGAAGCAGCTCAATTACGGAGTACTAGCCCAGCATTCACAAGGTCCTAAGCCTGAAACTCAGCAACACTCACACACACACACACACACACACACACACACACACACACACACACACACACACAATCTGCAAACACACACCAAAAAAAAAAAACCCTGCACTTTTGCTATTGAATGCAAGTATCTTTTATTTCAGATGTTTTTCAAAGGAAGCAAACTCTTTAGGCTATAATTGAACTGCATGATTTTCTTTAAATTTTAAACACTGCTGAAGATTTATCAAATAGCTTGCCTTTCATTTTAAGCAGTTAGAATGACCCAGGGAATCATAGTTAGGAATCCCAACCTGACTGTTGTTAATTAAGGTAGAGCAAAGGTTTTTTTTTTTTTCTAGATGTGATTTTTGTCTAGGAGAGTAAATTATTCTAATAACATAAGGAAGAATATTGAAAACTATTTTTCAGTAATTTTTTCTTGGACTATATAATCAATAAAAATTTTCAATTAATTAAGAATCAGTTTACCTAAGAATTTTCTGCCTGCTTTCAACTAGATAAGTGATACTATCAGGTCTATTAAAGCCTCCTTTCTCCTTCAATCTGTTGCCTTAATATTAACAGTTCTTGAACCCCAGCACTCCGAGGCAGAATTAAGCAGCCCCCTGTGAGATAGAGGAAAGCCTGGGCTACCTAGTGAGTTCCCTACATTTTAAAAGAACACGCTAGGGTCAGGGCTGAAGAAATGGCTCAGTAGCTAAGAGCACTTACTGCTCTGACAAAGGACCAGGGTTTGTTTCCCAGAACACAGCTCAAAGCATTCTTAGCTTCATTTCCAAGGCATCCACTACCTTCTTCTAGCCTCTGGAGATACCTGACACACATTTGATCCAAAAGCATATGTGCAGCCATATACATACACAAAGTAATAAAGTAATAAAATAACAAGCTAGGGTCTCTTCTTACTCCCATAAATCCCAAGAAATAATAACATAGTGTGCCCCAAAGGACAAAACTCATAATTTCCTTCATTCCCTATATGCAATTAGACATAAAACTCAGGTTCACTGGAAGTAGATTTCTTCACCCATATGTCACCCATTGACTCTGTTTCTATCATCCTTTAGGTGAGCATGATGAGCTCTTATGTATATTCCTTTATGTATGGCTTCATGTAATTATAATCACATATATAAATAATTAAAAGAAAAATATTCATTTTGGAGATTTTAGTCCAAGATTAGACGCATCCATTGCTTGAAGTCTCAGATAGGTTTATTAATGGAAGAGTGAGGAATCCATTGCAAAGCAAACTGCTCACATCATGACCAGAAAGCACAAAGAAAGATGGGTAAAATGGATCCCCAAACTCTCCACATAGACCTATAGATCTTCTCACTAAGAGCCATCTGCCAAAAGTTTCAGTGTCCTTAAATAGTACTGTCATGGGGACTGAGCTGCTAACACATGGGAGACATCTTACCATCATAGCCTATGGCTTTTCTCCTTATTCACTCCCTACTATATATTATATTAATTCAGATTGAGCCTACAGAAGCAATGCCTTAGAAGCATGGTTGTCATCCCACATCACTAACACTAACAACTCATCCACCACAGCCCATTCCCTACTTGGACTGCCATTGTTATTTCTACTGTACTTAAATATATAATTACCTTATTTATATATGGGGTTTTTTGTCTTCAGTCATTATACTATAAGCTCCAAGAAACCAGAATCATGGAATGTTTTAATCACTGATGTAGCTAAGTTTCTACAATACCATTTAAACCTCCAGCCATTTAATATTTTTCAATTAATGTATGATTGAAAATTAAAAACATGTATACACAATAAAATGTTAATTTGGTTCTCTTTAGTAACATGTTATACATGCAAACATACTTCATAATAGGTTCTAAAATGATTTTACTTTTAAAACCTTATTAAACTATAAAGAGGAAAATTACTTACTTTGCTAAGGCAGTAATAAGTAGTATAATTGTTGTGAAATCAGAAACATTTTATGTACAATTGACAAAGGAAAAATATGCCTATTTCTATGGCTACTATGTCCTGAGTCTCCAAAGAATGCAATAAGATGGTGTAAAAAGGAAGCAGTCTAGGATGGAAGTGAGCAGAGTCATCTGAGAAGACTGTCAGTTAATAGGAGCCAAGGGGAAACAGGAAATTACTAGCACTAGGTTCATTTCAGGTGATAGAGTATAAGGTGACAGGGTATAAAACAACATATTGGAGTTAGAAATTCTACTATATTCTATAAATAATAAATTAGAAAAGGAATTTTAAGTAGAACTCAAGAAAACAGCTACAAAATACCTCAGAACAAATCAAACAAAAAATATTCAAGCTCATTACAGCAACAATTACAAATCAAAAATTATCGTCATTGTGTCTTAGTCCTTAGAATGATGACAGAATTAATTCAGAATCCAGGCTTCCAGATCTGCTCTCACTTTCCTGGGGATAATATCTGTTACTTCTTGAGACGTGTGTGTGTGTGTGTATGTGTGTGTGTGTGTGTGTGTGTGAAGATAATATACATGTAAATTAGCACCAAAACCAGAAAGTTGCAGCGTTTTCTTCCCTTAAGAACTCTATATATGTTTTTATAATATCTCCAAATGGGTTTTAAATGAGTACTTAGTTAATAAGTTTTTTTTATGGAGTAGAAATATATAGGCAAGTGGAGGGGTAAAATTTATCAATATAAATGAAGACATAGAATACATTGAGTAAATCCTCTGGGCCTTAGATATAAAATGAGTCATTCATAATCAATAATTACATAAAGGAATGGCAGATTATATATTAAAGTAAACTTAAATGTTCGTATTTAAAGACTAGGAGACCTTGAAAGAGCAATACTCAATTTCATTTGGAATAACAGGAAAGCCAGGATTGCCAAAACAATTTTACTCAACTAAAGAACCTCAGGAGGTATCACCATCCCTGACTTCAAGTTATGCTATAGAGCTACAGTAATAAAAACAGCCTGGTATTGGCATAAAAACAGACTTGTGGATCAATGGAATAGAATTGAGGATCCAGACATTAACCCAAAAACCTATGAACACCTGATCTTTGACAAAGAGGCCCAAAACATTCAATGGAAAAAAGATAGTATATTTAACAAATGGTGTTGGCATAGCTGGATGGAAGTGTGT
>PVIH01001727.1:71102-161891 GCA_004025045.1 Sigmodon hispidus | reverse complement strand
GCATAAACCTAGCCACTTTGAACTTGATAGAAAGGAAAGTGGGAAATACACTTCTACGAATTGGCACCAGTGACCACTTCCTAAATATAACACCAGTGGCACAGACACTAAGACCAACAATCAATAAGTGGGATCTCCTGAAGCTAAGAAGTTTCTATAAAGCCAAGGACACTGTCAATAGAACAAAATGACAGACTACAGAATGAGAAAAGATTTTCACCAACCCTACAAGTGATAGAGGACTGATCTCTAAGATATGTAAAGAGCTCAAGAATCTAGAGCCCAAAACCTCGAATAACCCAATAAAAAAATGAGGTTCAGATCTGAAAAGGGAATTCTCAGCAGAGGAATTACGAATGGCTGAAAGGCACCTGAAAAAGTGCTCATCATCTTTAGCCATCAGAGAAATGCAAATCAAAACAACTTTGAGATACCACCTAACACCTGTTAGATTGGCTAAGATAAAAGGCACAGATGTCAGACTATGTTGGAGAGGATGCAGATCAAGGGGAACACTACTCCATTGTTGGTGGGAGTGTAAGCTTGTTCATCCACTTTGGAATGCAATATGGCGGTTTCTCAGAAAATTGAGAATCAATCTCCCCAAGGACCCAGCAATACCACTTCTGGGCATATACCCTAAAGATGCACAGTCACACTCCAAAGGTATTAGCTCAACTATGTTCATAGCCCCATTATTTGTAATAGCAAGAACCTGGAAACAATCTAGATGTCCCTCAACTGAAGAATGGATTAACAAACTGTGGTACATCTACACAATGGAATACTACTCAGCAGTAAGAAAAAATAATATCCTAAAATTTGCAGGCAAATGGATGCATTTGGAGAATATCCTCCTGAGCGAGGTATCACAAACTCAGAAAGATAAGCAGAGGATGTACTCAGTCATTAGTGGTCTCTAAACAAACTAAGAAGAAAAAAGCCAAGCATGCCCAAGCTGCAAACCATAACCACTAAACAGCTTGGGATCAGAAGCACCATGGACTGACCTTTTGGATCCCACTACACCTATAGAAACACCTGACTCAGTCTTGAGGGAGGGGGACAAAACTGGATTTGCCAGGAGTGGAGACTGAACTAAGCATTATTGGATCAGTGGGACCATGGGACTGTCTGCAGCCTGTCCAGGGAGTGGATGGGGATTTGTGGAGAAGGAAAAATGTCCTGAAGGAAAAATGTCCTGATGTGGCAGGAGGGGGAAGGGACCTTGAATGGGGATAGACAGGGATAGAAAAAAAAATCCAGAGGGAAAGCTGAACACAAAGTAATTTTATGTGTAGCAAATTATTTGTATTATCACCCTTGATAAGTCATGCTTATGATTTTCATTTTCTTTATAGTTGTTAACTTATCAGCATTTTAAATTCAATTTACTGTTTTTCTTGATAAATACAAAATAAAAAAAAGACTAGGAGTTATCCATTGGTTCCAGTTTTTAAGTAATGTAGCAATGGTTTATATAACTTATAGGGACTCTATAAGTTCAATTTATATCCACCTCGAATAATTACAGTATTCTGGAGAAACTAAAAGATAAAAGGGTAAGTTGGATTTGGATATGTGATTACAAGGTTCTTTTATTTCTTTCCTTGTGTGCTTAGGTATATATAAACAAACACATATGCATACACAAATGTATATATATGTATGTATGTGAAGTGTGCATGTGTGTGCACATTTGTGTATAAGAATATGTGCATTTGTAATTACAAAAAAGACAAATTTTGAGGGAGATATCATAGTGGGACATGGGAGGAGCGAGAGAAGAGGGAGGGAAGATCTTATGATGAAACACTGAATTCATGTATAAAACTCTCAAAAATAAATATTTCAGAACCACAATCAATTAAAATGCAAAGTTGTGGATCCCGGTCCCAATGGACAAATCTGCAAAACACTCTGTACTTAGGCTCAGGGAACATTGTGGAAGAGGAGGTGGAAAGACTCTAAGAGCCAGAGGACTAGGGACTTTGCTATGAGAGTGTGCCTCTTAGTAACATCAGAGCCACACCCATAAGTTCTCCCCAGCATAACTGCCTGGACAGGAGCCAAACAAGGACAACAGCAGCAGACATGCTAGACAACTTGAGAGAAAGCCCAGGAAGCCTCACTCTTGCACAAAGAACTACAGGCATTGGAGAAAAGCTGGGAGCAGGAGAGATGGTTCTCCCCCAAAAGGAGCACACTGGTTGGTTGTCCGTTTCCAAATAGCAAACCTTAAAAATATATACATATAAGTAACATCAAATGGAATCGATGGGTTATTTTCAGGGAGATAGGTAGGTAGGTAGATAGATAGATAGAGATATAGATGCATGTGATAACAATTGATTTTTTAAAAAGAAGCTATGAATTTTAAGGATAGTAAGGATGGGTGCATGGGAGAGTTTGGAGAGGGGAAGAGAAATGGGGAATTAAATTCCAATATCAGATTTAAAAAAAAAAAAAAACACAATTTCCACTTAATTCTTAAGACCGAAAGTGCCAATAAAGAAACACATCCACAGAAATTCTAATGGGAATAATCAGAGGGAAAGGGGGTTGAATTCTCAGTCATAGGTAAACAACATGCTAATGCATTTTTTTAAATTGAAGAATATACCAAGGGTTATTATAAAGTTAAAATTTCTAATGCCATATAATGAGCTCTCAGACATTAACCATATCCCTTCTACAAAAATAGAAATCGTTCATAACCATCTCAATTGAGCTAGCCTCAGTGAGTCACCGCTAATGTTGGCTGATGCAGTGGTCTGGGGTAGTCTTACTTGTGTTTACATTTTTAGGAGGCCTAAACCTCTGTAAATCATCCAATAAGAAAGTTGAGACTTAGTGCCATAGGGGTTGGCAGCAGCATGCAAATCCAACCACTGAGTAAATCTGGGAAAATAGGATTCTAACACAGAGGCAGTTAGAAACATGCAGAAAATAAAGATATAAACAACGTTATAACAAAGTTAAGCAGCGAGTTCTCTGTCTTTATAATATGTGACCAGAACTATTAGTTATCTTGAAATTTTCCACTGGAAGCCAATGAAATGTCTGTATGTCTGTCATCTCAGATTTACATCTTCCTTATATGTATATAAAACACATAAACATGTTACATATGAATATAATAAATGTACAAGTTTGTGTTTCCTTGAAGATATATAAGCCTAGTATCAACAGGAGAGGAACATGATGATGACCACATGGAAACAAGTTTAATAAATTATGTTCTTATGATGACAGGACAGACCAGTGTGAATCCTACTGTCTTTTCTTTGTAAGGACTAAGTAACAGGATACAGGTTACCTAGTAGGCAGTGTCATGATTCTATGTCTCCTTAAGGTACACCTCAAGGACATGGATTTCACAAAAAACAATTTTATTCTTGTCTCGGTTATTTATCCTCTCTTAATTATTATTATTATTAATTATTATTATGTTATATTATTTATCCTCTCTTAATATAACAATGTGACTAGCTGTTCTCTATTATTGGTCATACATATACTTACACATTCATTTCTCCCTTACCGTTTATCAGCCATACTGCCTTTCATTTTGTTCTTCCTTTGCTATTAACCTGGTGCACCAAATCCCACAGTTCCGAAAAAACATGGTGCCACATATTTGCTCTTTCTAGAAGGTGCTTTCAGCAGATTATTTACAGAATACCTCAGATCACTTTCAATCCTCATTTATGACTCCTTATAATCAAACATGACCCCTTCCCTGATGCTTTAATTTTACAGTTTCTGGGTTCTGCTATTCTCATATTTTCCATATGACAATTGTTTCAATCCACTGATACACTATTAATTCCCATATTTCCTTATCTATCATCTATTACTTTTCTCCACATTAGGACATAAAGTTGATGAAAGCTAGAATTTATGTTAGCTTTAGTATAGTATTCCAAGAACCCAGAACAAGAGATATTCCATAGTAGGTGCTTAGCAAATAGTTGTGAAATGGCTAGAGTTGGCCCCTCCATGCCTATGGGTTCTGACAATTCAACCAACCACCATAGGTTAAAATAAGTTAAGCATGTATAGACTTTTCTTATCATTATTCTGTAAATTGTATGCTAAAACTTTTTATGACAAATAATTTAGACATGATTGTTAAGGACACATTGATAGGTCAAGTACAATACTGTGAAACTTTATATAAGACAGGTGGCCAGGTGCAGATTTTAGTATCTAAGCAGGCACTTGAGACAAATCTCTAGACACTAAAGGCCAATATTATATATCACCAGCTCTCAGAAATAACTACAAGGCAGATGTTAATCTTTCATATATAATAAAGTAAGAAGCCCTTAGAAATGTCAACAAATGGTCAAAAGTAACACAGGCAAGAAATGTAGAGATTAAATATCTATACACAGTGCTAATAAATAGCTAGTTAGTATTCCTCATTTCCTCAAAACACACAATCAAAACAGAATTAAGGGGCGAGTTTCTACTGATTCGGGTTGCAATGCATGTTGACATGCACTGGAGGAAAGCATGGGAGAATTCTGGGTAGACAGGGTGTGTACCAAAAGCTTCTCATGACCCGGATATTTAGGAGAAGAACAGAACTGAAAAGGAGGTATATTGGAAATCTCAAAGTCCTGCTTCTAGTGGCCTTCCACGGCCAGCAAGTTCCCATGTCCCCAAAGCTAAACAACTTCTCAAGTAATCAACACTACCACTTGCTGGAAATCACATATTCACATGCATGAACTTGTGAGGAACATTTTACATTCAAACCAAAAGCAACACCACATTTGTACCTCACACTTTAGATCCAAAAGGAACATTGTTGCCAAGCATGCCTTCATCCTCCCCATGAGGAGTAATAGCTGTTCAACAAATACAGGAGAACAGAAGGAGACAGACAGGTCATTTACTGATGTTGACAATTTTAATTTTCAAAAGCTAAAGTATAAATGGGAAGAAGAATAGCACAAGTCAATAGTCAGTTTTCCAGCATACCTGTATTAAATGAGTCAAGTAGGAGAAATTATATATATATATATATATATATATATATATATATATATATGTGTGTGTGTGTGTGTGTGTGTGTGTGTGTGTTACATACATATACATATGCACCAGAATAAGAGCCTACATATTCCCAACTCCCTTACTTCTCTCTTAGATAAGTAATATTTCACATTCTCATTTCAGCTTATGGGTACAGGTCTAAATATTGACCTGAAATTTATAATATTTTAAAAAGTGATAATCTAGAAATTAATGTCATGTTTCTTTCCAGTTCTTTCCAGTTTTCACTTATATAATTTTTTCAGCCTGAGCACAAAAATATTATTACATTGAAAATAAATGTCTCATGAAATTATTATGGAGCTAGTTTGGGGGGCTGCATGGGAACAAACAAGGCCCTCAACATGTAGGAGAGAGTTGTGTAGCTTGGTCTGTTTGAGGGACACCTGGCAGTGGGACCAGAATGTATCTCTGATGTATGAGCTAGCTTTTTTGAGCCCATTACCTATGGCGGGATTCCTTGTGCCAGCTGAAGATTCTAAGAAAGCACCATATGGGAAAACTGGCCCTCCCCATAAACTCCCTGAGCCTTGTACTAGGCCTCATCTATGGTAATGTGTTAATAGACATTCATAGACACTAATACCACATTAATGAGAATATTCACATTTCAAGTATTCATCCCTTGACAATTTAACAGGAACAATGAAGTCTCAAACATAAATTCTCAAACTCTGTGAGGAAATTCATTGTCTCAGTCATTTTTTTTGTCTCCAGAATTGAAATAATGCCTGCCTCAGAATTGACATCAAATATGTCTTGAATCAGATCAATGTACCACAAGTAACAAAAGTTATCATCTAATCAAGCCATCTGGGAAAAATAACAATCTGTCTTCCCAGCTGTCTCTGTGGCTATCCAGTACTCATGGGAAGTCCTACCAAAACTTTCTCTATAAATTGACCTCTTACTTCCAACACACACACACACACACACACACACACACACACACACACACACCACTTTCTTAAATTAATTCCACCAACTCACCATATGACACTGCAGATTCTTCTGAAGCTATTCCTTTCTGTTCTTGAGAGTGGCACTGTGGTTTAGATCTTGAATGTTACCCAGGAGCCCATATACCAAAGACTTGATCCCCTGCCCATGGTGCTATGGAAGGTGGTGGAACCTTAAGGAACCTTTGATTAAATATTGATTTCATGCCAAGTGCTAGGAAAGCATCCTGTAGGACTTACCTCACTTAACAGTTACCTCACTATGGTTATTATACTGATGTGACATCCATTTAATAAATGATAAAACGGCTCTAGAAGTGAGCAACTTCCCCATGTCACCTGAATGGCAAACTTGAAGGCAGCTGTGGTCTATGTTTATGTTCCTAATTAGGACTATGCCTGGAATAATGGCTGAGTATAGGGACATTACTAAAGGGCACAGCTTAAAATGACAAGGTATTTATTGAGTCCTCCAATCTGTCCATGTATTTTTTCCTATATTTCATCAAGCAATCAGCATCTCATTGGGGTCCCTGAGTTATTTTATTAGGAAAGACAAACCTGATGTGAGAAGTAATTAGCTTCAGGGAAAGCCTCGGGTTGGTGGAGCCTTTCCATCAGAGCAGTAAAACAGCCAAGGCTGTTGTCCCACTGAGCGATGCTTAAACCTCCAGGCTAGCGAGCATCACTAATGGGATCTGAGCACACCGACAGTCATAGCAATGAGGAGACCTGGCCTGAGAGAACTGAAGCACCAGTCAGCGGGACGTTCACCACAGGTAAATAAAAGCTGGGAGTCAGCAGACAGGTTCTCACCCTAAGAGCTCTCAGTGCCAGAAAGGATTTCATCTTAGTTTTATGGTAAAGGAAGATATTCAGATGAAGGAAAAATCTGCAGATCCAAAGATGTCTACATATGTAACTTTTTGCCTACTTGATTGCCTGGAAGATTCCAGAATGATCTAGATGCAATTCATGTGGGAGGTCAAGAGGGTCATTTTCTAAAAAAGTTAGATGTTATAGTTTGGGGTTCATACCAATAAAATAAGAATATAAAATAGTATATTAAAAACATAACTTGCACCACTATTTAAAACCTGTCTGAATGCCAAAAGACGGTATATTAGAAAATGATAGTGCTTTATTTTCTTCATCCAAGTAAAATATACTTTTCTCCCATTGCAAATCTTCACCTTGTTCTGCACAGAATCTCCTTTCACCTTGAAGAAATTGTGTTTTGTTTATATCTTTGTAAGGCCAGGAATCGTGATTACTGCTCCCTCTTCAAATTTATCCTTGGCAGAGGATGAAAAGCTAAACAACTTTTATTTTGTTGTCTCCTCTCAAGTACAGTGATGTTCTGAAAACATCACTGTGTCCATGCAAACACTAATAATTTATTATTAATGTGATACCTTCTAAAGCCTACCTATGTAGCTCTTTATTCTAATAAGAGAGGCTGCCTTGAAGACTGAAAGTGTTCCACAAATTTATCTGCACCAAAATCCAGTATAATACTAAGCATAAAATCCTTTCTAATTGTACAAATAAAATCCTGCTTAATACTTGCTCTGACTATTTACTGGGAATGAGATGAGAAAAGAATTTGCTCAATATGCCTGCCTGAAAATGGACCAGCCATTTGGATGAGGTACTCTTTCGTTGACCCATTTTCACAAATTCATTTAACTACTTGGACATCATCCTCTTAATTCTTAAACCCAGAGCATACCCCATATTATTCTTAAAAATCTGCACATTCGGACAGCTCTTTTCTCTTAACATTTAATTGCTTTTCCACTGAAATTCCTTTCAAAAGACTCAACTGAATCCGATTATGACAAGAAGGATCATGTTAACAGTGAAGAATTCTTTCCCAGTTTTTCTATCAACAAAGGGACACTCCCTGACTTTCTTTTTCTGTCTTTCCACCATACAGGGTCACTGTGCCTATGCACACAGCTAACAGCATGGCCTCAGCATGACTGCGCTAATCTCACCAGATCACTGAGCCAAATCTCACCACCAGATGTGTGATATAGGATGATTCACCTTTTCTGTTCCCCTGGTGCCCTCATCCAAGGAATGCTGATGGAAATGCAAAAATATTGATTGACTTACATCAAAAAGTGTTTGTGAATACTTGTGAAAAGTTAGGGTCACATATATAAGCAATGATGCCCCACTCTGACTCTGTGTCACATTAAAAAGAAGCCAATGCTACTACAAGGGATAATAAAAAGGCTTAAGGCATTGTTGAAGTTGGTCCCAAAGACAGAAATCTTTTCTTTGTCAAAAAAAAAAATCATCTTTTACTTATTCACTGCAGTTTCACTTTATTAAGATTTTATGCATAAATACAGTATTTACATCATTTCTACCCCTCCATTATTCTCCTAGTCCTCCCTGACCCTCCCTCTTCTTCAGATTCTTGATATACACAGAAATTATATTAGAAAAAATATGTCTGTAATACTTCAAAATTACTATGAGTCAAATATTAAGCACACTACAAAAGCAAACCAAATAACTATTACCTGGGAAAGCAAAGATAAATAAAATGTCCATAATCCTAATTCACAAAAATATAAAAGTCAATAAAAATAAATAAGACACATAAACCATGACTAGAGGATACCAACAACCAATCTAAAAAAACTTACAAATAGTCAATAAGCATAATAGTTACATTCAACCCATTAATTACTGAAGATTAAAAAATTAGCTTTTCAAAAGCAGTGATATTTTAGAGCACAAAATATAAGGGTTTTAAAAGTATGACAGAAAAATGAATATTCAAAATATTTCAGTAAAATGTGAATTTAAATTTGTCATTATATAGTCAAGTAAAAAAAAAGCAAAGATATTTCCTATACTCCCCATTTTAAAATTTTTGTCCTTGGGATTTGTGCACTTACCAAATGGTTTGTTAAAAATCACATTTATTCTAATGTTTCTTAAATGTCCATATTTTAGTGTTTAAAATTTGGTACAGCCACAAAGTATCACTAAATTAAAAAAAAATCAAGACCTGAACAATTCCAATATCAGCTGACATCCAAGAATAAATAGGGAAAATATCTTAGGGCCCCACCCATAGATAAAGAGCTACAGACAGTTAGTAATTACTGAAAACTATAATGTACAAGCAAAGGATATCAATGTTTTGTTTGCTTGTCCATTTGTTTTTAAGAGAGAGGAAGAAAGCAAGGACAGGGATTTGAGTGGTTGGGGGGTGGAAGGTATCTGGAAGCAGTTGGAAGAGGCATTATCAGAATGCATTGTATTAAAAGAAGTTATTCATAATAGCAAGAACCTGGAAGCAACCTAGATGCCCCTCATCTGAGGAATGGATTAACAAACTGTGGTACATCTACACAATGGAGTACTACTCAGCAGTAAGAAAAAAAAATGATATCCTAAAATTTGCAGCAAATCGATGGATTTGGAGGTCTCACAAACCCAGAAGGATAAGCAGGGGATGTTCACTCATTAGTAGACTCTAAACAAAAAATCAGAAATCAAAGCATGTCCAAGCTGCAAGCCACATCCACTGAACAGCTTGGAATATGATACACCTTGGACTGGCACCTTGGAGCCCATTCCCTCTAGAGGAACACCTGACCCAGTCTTGATTTTGGGATGAGGAAATCGTATCTGCCAGGAGTGGATGCTGAACTAAGCCATATTGGGACCTTGGGACCTCCTGCCCTTGCTGGGGAGCAGATAGAGAAATGGTGAGAAAAGAATGTGACTGGAGAGGGTGGGAGGGAGAAGGGACCTTGAACAAGGATATACAAGGATAGAAAATATAACTTTATTCATAATAATAAAAAAGACACAAAAAGGAAAAATGAAAGCTAAAAAAAACAAAAACAAAAAGAAACTAAAAAAGAAAAATAAATAAAAAAGACTTTTATTTTTAGTTAAAGAAAAAGAGAGAAAATGAGAGTATGGAAAAAAGAGAGAGAAGATAATGTGGTTTTTTCATCATCTCATATATTTATTTAACCTAAGAATTTGAGACTTGAATTACTATTTTAAAACATGAAGGTTAATTTACAGCTCAGCAATTCTTCCTTTGCTAATCAAATCAGAAGTGAAAATGTCTATAAAAATATTAAAATATGTTATATACTTATGCCCACTGTCACAGGGACATATTTCCAACACACTGTAACCATGGAAATAGATTACAAAATAACATGTGTATTATATTTTAAAAATAAAAACAATAGGTATAAGTACACTTACGCACTGAGAAACACCAGGAAATATATTATATAAATGCTTTTATGTAGTAAATTTTTCAGTGATGATGATATTTCATTTGTTTTTATGTATTGTTCCATATTTTTTTACAAGCACACATTATTTTTATATCCCAAAACAATGAAATTATTTCCCTTTATTAGAAAACAGATTCTTTTTCTAATAAACCTACTTCCCCAGACAGACTATTTTAATAATATATAATTGTTATGCATCTTTTCCTAGGCACTTTATAAAGTTAGAAATGCATTCTAGGATATACCAGAATAAAAAGTAAGTCAAAAGAAAAGTCAGCCTTGCTGAGAAAGTTAAACCAAGTATCTCACTGGAGTGAAACTGCTCCACAAGTTCCACGTCTTGCTAGCTGGGTGCTGTTTTCCCTATTATTATAGGAATAATACTTGAGCAATAACATCTCTGATCTCATAAGGTTAATCTGAGGATAAAATGAGTCAGTATTTGTCAGCTGATAGTGTAAAAAGACTTAGCTGCTCATTGTAAAAATAGAGTCCTCATTGCCCATCTTGGAGGTCTATCAATGATTCTTCCCACCATGTGACTAGCAGCCCATGGCTTACCTGTATTCCTACATGCTTCTTCTCTGGGGGATGGATGGAGACTGACTAACTCCACCCTTCTCTACCTACCTGTGCTCTGATCCTCCACCCACTTCTACGGTGCTCTACATAGGCCAAAATAGTCCTTTATTTACAGCGTGCAAAGAACATTCCACCACAGGGAGGCATGCAATGGGGTTCACTATCCCAGCTGCCATATGAAACAGCATTTGCTTCTTCACATCCCTTATTCATTCTCTAGTGTCAGGGTGAAATCTCTGGACCATGAGTCTTAGGTGTAACTTCAAAGCTGCTAAATTCAGTATTACCCATGGTTCAAATTATTTCTCTTAAAAAAAAATTATGTGTTATGCCCATATAAAACAAAAATTACAATGTGTTCAAAAAGATTCATTAAATCTTGAAACATAAGATACCAAGGAGTATTCAAATTGGTTAAATTTTTGAAAAATAATTTCATTTTTTTGCCTTTCCTACCTCCCCCTAAGAACTCAAAATGAAAATCCAGAATTCAAGTCTGGATTTACACAATGGAAAATAAAATTACAGAGAGATCTAGATAACTGTATTCCCTTAATCACAGGTCTCAAAGTCAGGTATAAATCTATAAAGCATTCTCATTACACAAAGAGGTTATGCAAGCTGCAAAAGAGCTTTCTGTTTCAATGAAGCAATTAAATGCATTAATTGCTCCATGTTATCCCTTAAATGCAGACAATTAATTAGCTGTTCCTGCCAGCCACTGTGTGCCTTTGTGTGGCACTCCACCTTGAACCATCTCACAGTGCCTCCCAAGCATTTACTTTATTTTTATCCTGATTCTATAACTGCAAAACACATTCTGTGGCAGAGTGAGGAAGCTGACATTAGGTGAGAAACAAACAAAAAAATCAGTCAAATGGGGCTCAGAATGCTCCATAATTAAATGAGGTTGCAGGGATAAAGGGATTCACTATTTGCTACCAACAAAACTACTCATTAAACCAAAGCAAAAAGAAAATGTGCTACAGACCTATAACTATTACCAATAGAAGAAAAAATTAAATTTGTCCTTCAAAATACAGAGAAGTAGTTTTTGTGTTTAATGATGCTATGAGTAGAAAACTCAACGCCTTAATCTCGCGTGTAGGAGTCTGAGCAAATCCAAGGAGGAAGCTGCTTCAGCGTTCACCTAGAAATTTTCTGTGATGGAGAGGGCTTGCAGTGAGCTTGTCACAGTTCTTGGACTTCTTGATGAAGACAGATTCCATAGGACAAGGGAGGCCTCTGGACACTGGATCCATAGACAACTTGCCCAAAGTAGCCAAAACCAGACATCCAAACTGAAGCAGCTCTCTCTCTCTCTCTCTCTCTCTCTCTCTCTCTCTCTCTCTCTCTCTCTCTCTCTCTCTCTCTCTCTCTCTCTCTCCATACTTCACTGGCTGCACTCAATGCCTGAAAGGAACCAAGCCTGACCTGTCTCTCAGGATCTTGTGGATTCGTTATGATCTAATTTCAGAATGGGTTCAGACTTAAAGACCAAGAGACAGTGAGGAAACTGTATAGATATGTTCTGTGTAAACAGATGCAGAAATGACAGGGCTAAGTCTGGGGAACACTGAGAATATCAACAATATTTTATATTTAAATATTTAAAGCAGGCTTGTAGTGTGTTCTTTCATTTGATTTTATAACAACTCCATGATACAGAACTGTGTGATTATGTCTGATAAACAGGAGACTATTCAACTTATTCTAGGATGTAATTATGTTAATAACAGAGATAACATATATCATCTTTTATATGAATGTATTTAAATATTAATTCTTACTTAACTACATAAGGTAGTTTTCTTTGATATTTCTCAAGTTTTCAAGAAAGGAATTTTATTTAATTTTTAATCCTTAAGACATCACACAATTACCAAAATAGTTACCATTACATCTATATTGTTACATCTGTAGCATTGAGACAGAGAGAAAGCCCTAGAGGTACAAATATGGGGGGGTGTGCGTGCGCGCGTGCGATATGTAAGTATTCAATAAATTATTCTGGAAAAAAATGAATGTTCACTTTTAAAATTTTGAAACAGAACTTAATCTCGCTCTGGACAAAAACAAAATGGATTAAAGACTTAAAGATAAGCCAGATATAGTAGCTCACATTCATAATCCTGGCAGACAGCAGACTTAGGCCAGGGGGATTGACATGTGTTAAAGACAGCGTGGGTTACAGATTGAACTCCAGACCATCTCAGGCTACAATGAAGACCCTGTCTCAAAACAACAAAAAAGACTTAAGCAGAAAAACTGAGACTATAAAAAGCCATGTTGGGAAACAGGAAAAGATCCTTAAAATTGGTCTTTACTGTGATTTATTTCTTGACACTAAAACTATAAGCAAAATGTTTTTTTAAAAAAAGTAAGTGGAATAATAGCAAACTAAACCATTTCTGCACAACCAACCAGTGAAGCAAAAAGCAACCCATGGAATGTGGCAATGTTTTTAAAATAAGTGTCCAGAAAGGATTGATATAATATACATATATTATATATGAGGAACTCACCCAAATCAACAAGTCAATAACTCAATATTTAAAGTGGGCAGAATCCCTGAGCAGACCTTTCCTTAAAGAAGGTGTACAAATGGCTGAACAGGGTATGAAATCAGCACCAGTCATCTGAGATATGCAAATCAAAATCACAGTAAGATGTCACCTCCCACCTAGTAGGATGACTGTCAGAAAAACATAGAAACATAAATGTTGGTAAGAATATGGAGAAAAGGAGACCCCTACATACTGCTGAAAGGAATGTAAATTGATGTATTTATGGAAACTACTGTCATGAAATTAAAAATAGAACTACCATATGATCCAGCAATCTCATGGAAAAAATTCACACATTGAAGGGATATATATCTTCACTACCATGTCCATTATTGTTTTATATGCAATAGCCAAGGAATGAAACAACTTAAGTCCTCTTCAAAGGTAAGAAGATTGTGTCTTAATTAGTATTTCTACTGAAATAAACAGCATGATCAAAACCAACTTGGGGATAGAGGAAAAGAGTTTATTTCATCCTACAACTTGCAATCAGTCCATCATCCTGTGAAGTCAGGCCAGGAACTCAATGCAGGAGCTGATGCAGATACCATAGAGGGTTGTTACTTGCTGGCTTGCTACTGTATAACACCCAGGACCACCAGCACAGGGGTGTCACCAGGAATAGTAACCTGGCCCCCTACATGAATCATCAATCAAGAAATCACCCTATAGTCCTGCCCACAGTCCTATCTGGGTGGGAGCATTTCTTTTGAGATTCCCTCCCCCAAATGACTCTAGCTTGTACCAAGTTGACATAAAACTAGCCAGTACATGGATAAAGAAGGTGAGGAATGGGGTAGATCTAGAAAGTTAGACATCTTTGACAATGCTGTTTGCAATAACTGAAAAGAACCTAAAGCATACCACATTAGATGAAATAACCAATCTCAGAGAGACAATGCCTATTATTACCTACACATGAAATCAATGCAGTTAACTTCATAAAAACAAAGTAGAAGTGTGGTCACGGAAGGCAGGGCTGTGAGAAATGGGGAGGGTGTCCAAAAGGTACAAGCTTTCTGGAGTAAAATACACGTTAGGAACATAATATAGAGCATAGTGAACACAGTTAATAATCATGTAATTTATACTTGAAATAAACTAAGAAAGTAGATATTAATTCTTCTCCGCATTCCTCACCCACACATACAGGGTAACTATGATAGATAGGCTAATTAGATTTTTGCTGGCAATCATTAAGGCATATCATAATTGCATAATGTGTTTAAAATAGCAAGAGATATACTTCAAATGTATGTCTTATCTGTCAACCATGTATCAATGAAATATGAAAATAATTAGCAAGCTAGTGAAAAAGATTTGGTTGCCAGTGAACTACATTTTGTTGGTTTACCAGAATTTAAATCTATAAGCAGAAAAGGGGGAAATGCTTTGTAAACGGCTGTTTAAGACATATGCTATCCTAGCCCAATTCAAGACTAATTAAGGCACACACTCATTTCAAATTGAAAATAAACTGCAAAAAGTTTAAAACAAACGAATGTATGGTATTAAGCCATATGCTCTTTCTTTGGCGTGACTGGAGCTTGCAGATTTAACTTCCTGTCTAAATATTTCCTCCTGCTCTTTGAAAAATCACCAAAAGTGTACTGTTTTATTTTTTTCTTCTTGACTGTCATAATGAATGTTCTTCAACATTAGATTTGTGTGAGTCTTTAGTACATATTTACATATATATTCATACAATAGTGTGTATAAAGTTACATAGGAAGTTGAGTATAAATACATAACCATTTTGCATTTTATGGTACAGAGAGAGGAATAAAATAGCAATCAACCCTTTCCTACTGCCCCTGTCAGTGCACCTGGCTTACGTCCCCCGTGAAGTGCTCATCTCCTTGGTGCGTAGATGACAAATGAGATCCATTAGCTGTATCACATGGCCACAATACATTTAAAAAAGTACCCTGTGACTTGCAGTCAGAGTTCCAATTAAGGGTTTCAATATTGTAAGTAAAAATCCTTGTGTATTTCTGATATAATATTAAAGAAATTGTCATATTAATAAATTATGATCTGGAACAATCAACAAGAGTCTTCACAAATAAAGGTGTTTGGGGTCAATTCTGAAAGCCTAGAATATACAATGTTTTTATTATTAGATGCTCACAGAGTTTAAAAATGACAAAGCTACAGTTGATCAGTAACTTACAGCAAGGTAGGAAATATTGCAAGTAGATGGAGCGTAAGGAAAACAGTGCAGAGAGAAGAAAGGGAAGGATTCAAAGAAACAGGAATTATGCAGATGTCTCCATGCTGTGGATCTTCCTGATGTAGGAGTGTTCTTTCATGATTGCTCTATAACAATCCCAAGAACTGTCTAATGTCCTTGACAAGAGTCACAATCTGGAGTTTTCAGTTAAAGAGGTTCCCATTTATCAAAGCCTAAGGAAAATTGTTCTATGCATGTGACTAACTAAGTTATCAAGAAATACAAAGTTCCAAAGACAATGATACTTCAAAACGTGATTGCGAAGGCAACAGAGAAAGGTCTCTGTAGTCTTATGTAGGCTGCCATATCAAAACTGCTGAGTAACTTAAACAATAGAAATTTATTTTTTTTATAGTTCTTATCAGTTCTTATGTCTGAAAGACAAAGTTCAGGATGCTGGCAATTAGGGTTTCAATGGGTGCCCTCTTCCTGGATTGCCAGGGCTGCTGCCTTTCCACATATCTATACCAGGTAGATAGAGACAGCCTTGGTATCTCTTCCCATTTGTTGTTTTGCTTTTATAATGGTGTTTGTCATTACACCTACCACCTTGGCCATACTAATCAAGTGCTCTAACACTGGGTTCTTCCCCATCACCCCTTCTCTTCCTCTTGTAAGGACAACAGCTCCATCAAGTCAGAACTTCACCCTATTACTTCATTTAAACTAAATTACTTTTGTAAAGGTGTCGTATCTCCAGTACAATCATGTGAAGGCAGAGGGCTTTGATAAATGAACGAGGTTGGGGACAGTTTCTTCCCTAGCACCTGCATCTTTGCTATGAGTCAATAATGAAGGATGACAAAGAGCACACAAGCCCTAGTCTCCTGCTCTCCCATGATTTCTCATGGAATAATGTTGATACTAGATTGCAAGCCTAATTAACATAGCTGAGAATATAAAAACTGACAAGAAACAAAGATGAAGACAAAGTCAACAAGGAAAACTAAATAATCATGTTCAAAACTAATAGCCAGTGATCATGAGAAAGGAAGTTTACTATTTCTTTTTACTGGATAAATGCAAATCAAAATCACAGTGAGTTATGACCTCGCACCCATTAGGGTGGCTTCTATATTTTAAAGCACATACACAAGCATATGTTCCTAAAAATGTAAGAAGGGGGTTTGGGAATGTAGTTCAGTTGGTGAAGTATTTGTCTCTCAAGCATGAGAACCTGAGTTAGATCTGAAGAACTCATGTAAAAATGCTGAGCAGTTGGGCATGCTATTGTAATCCCAGTTAGAGGTAGACGGAGACACAAGAAACCATGATCCTTATTGGACAGAGAGCCTAGTTTAACTGACAAGCTTCGAGACAATAAGAGACCCTGTTTCAAAGAAGGAACTGTGGTATAGGTACTCCAAATTTGCTTAGTCAGTAGATTTATCACATTGTTTATATTTTGGTAAGACTTTGGCTAAGAGTTCAACGGCAGTTTTACTGGAGTATGTACTGATTAAATGTTCAATAATGTAGGAAGGTTCTTAACTAATTGAATGGTCTCACCAATATCTTGACTAACAGTGAATGAACACTTGAAGAATTATTTCTAGAAGCAATAACAAATTGTCAGGCAGTGTTCTGCTAATTATTTTATATGAATTAATTTAGTTACTTTGGACAGTAATTTGATAAGGTAAGTGTTACTCCACTTTACTGGTCAGTTATCAAGATCTTTTGTCCCCAAGATTAAGTCACTGTTGGCCACCCCACTCCTTAAAGAACATCAACTTCAGTATATCTTGTCCTGCTTAACCTATAAAAAGACTTTCCTTTAACTGCTCACTCACTCCTACTTCCTGTCTACCCTATAGTACTGCTTACTCCTTCATAAGTTCCAGACTCATGAATATTCCCACTTCTTGTCCTATTTGCTCAATTTATCTCATCTTACTGCTGTTTTGGGAAATCTTCAGAGCTAAGAGCTTACATTTCTTTTCCATGCACACTCTAACATGAGGAGAAAGGCACAATCCCTTGACTATAAGATCCTCACCACACCAGCCCCAAACCTGTTACAAGCCAGGGTTTCTCCTAAATTTATCATTTCAAGGGGCTACTAGATAACTCTAGTAATATGCCTAACAATCATCTCAAATTTAAAACAACTTGTCGAAACTTAGCCCCTATTTCTAATTTATCCATCCTTTCAAAACTTCTAGCTTTCCTAAAATGCTTTCTTTTCCTCAAATGTGTATAAACCATGCAAATATTGGAGTCATCTTTAATTTCTCCCTCACTTTAAAACCCCACATCTAGGGACTGGAGATGACTTAGCAGGTATGAACACCTTCTCTCCTAAGAGGACCTGGGTTTTTACTCTCAGCATTCATATCATACTGCATGAAACTACGTGTATCTTTATAGCTCCAGGGGATATGCTTCCCTAGTGTCTATGCACACATGCAAGCCTATGGTAAGCTTACATATACTCATGCACATGAATGAAACAAAAACATAAATAACTTTTTTAGATCCACATCTGACCTGTTAGTGAGTCTTGTTGGCTCTATATTCAAAACATAACTAGAGTCTGATCATGTCTCAACATTCCCACTGCTACTTTCTAGGTCCACTCAGTAGACACTTCTTACTAAAGTTACTTCAATAAGGTCCCTGAATCATCTCTCCTGACCTGAACTTGCCACTTACCATTAATACAATGGTCAGACTTACTCTATTAAAACATATTAGATCATGTTTTGTTTTGTTTTTTTCTCAGAACCCTCAAGAGGTAACCATCCACAGCATGAAAAGTCAGGCAGCACTGCTTGCCCAGAGCTCATTATTGTTTTTTATTCTTACTATCATTTTCCACCTTGCTATTCCAGACACTCTGAGTACTCAGTGTATAACAGAAACACAGCATATAATCCTGATACTTTCAAACATTCTTTTTACTACTAGTCTTGGTGACTTTGATTAGTCAGCCTTTTTCTACTTTAATTTCTGTAGGCCATGTTCTAATAACAGAAAAATTCCTGGTGCCATGAGTAGACATTTGGTTTCCATTCGCACAAAGCCAGAAGACTCATACTCTATGAACCTATTTTTGTGAGTGTGATTCAAAACAAAGATTTTAAATGTAATACTGACACAGCAATGTTCACAAGAAACAGTCTCACAGGAATCCAAGTGGTTTTAACAAAATCAAAACACACACACACACAGGCTCACTCAACTTGGGCAGCTCATATACAGATTTCGACTCTGTCAATGTGCTTGTCTAGGCCCAACCTGTAAAATCACATATGACTTTCAATAAAATTCCAACAGCATTATGCTTAGCTGCTCAGAGACACAGCATGCTATCAATTAAAGGCTGATAAGAATTTTAGCCTCAACTGTCTTCAGTTTATCTGACATTACTCAGAGCAGCTTTTACTCCCATTCTTTTATTGTTACTTTGTAATCCACAGAAGACAAATTAAATCCCAAGTTTAAGAAATTAAAGATCCAGCTTCATTGGTAACTGTGGTAAATTCCATACCTTTCTTTGCTTCTCAAATAGAACCCTGAAAAGTAGACTAATGATACAACCTACAGTATAATTTTTACATACAATAGATGAGATCAAGGTGTGATGTAATACTAGAGAAAACCTGGATCTAACAGATAAGGAATCAACAAAAGAGAAGGAAAAAGGACCATGAACACCATAATAAGGGCACTACTGGGCTGAGAGCTATCTGTCAAGCCAGGAGACAAGAGTCTAAATGGCAGAAAGTTAGAGGGATGTCAGGAAGATACACCCAAAAACCAAAATTACAACCATCCACCTTGAGTGCACAGAAATCAAAATTACACACTGGAAGAGAATGTGGTGATTGAATTTAAAGAAGCATGCAAAACAAAGAAAAAAATGTAATGACAATCATCAGGCTATGGAAAGCTCAGTGCTATTCAGCATTATGACCAGTTTACCAAGAAGTTTGGTTGTAGAAGGGACCTTGAATAAGGATATACAAGGTTAGAAAGTGTGACTTCTTTGTTCATAATAATAATAAAAAGAAATAAAAAGAAATTTAAAAAGGTATTAATTAGATAGTGTTGATAATTAAAAACAACATTGTGATTGGATCAAAATTACAATCAGAACATATCAATAAGGTAGAAAGTATGAAATATAAGAGACAAGTAAAGGAAAAAGAACTATAATTTAATTCTCCAAAGATAAACACCAACAGACAGTGTTGACACCAAAACTTCTTCCAATAACATGGATAGTAAGAACCACAGAAAAAAACAAAAATGACTTGAAAATACTCTAGAAAATGAGAAAATATGTGTGGAAATGAAAAATTCTCTTCTTCAAAATAAATCTTACAACAGCCCTCCTCTTTAAACAAGAATTATGACTTACTTTGATTTAAAAACAAATTTCATTATTATTATAAATTAATAGTGTAACCTAATGGGTTTTATTGTGATATTTTTACATATACATATGCAATTTAATCATATTCATTCCTTCTATTAATCTCTCATGTCCCCTTACCCACTACTGTAACCCTAGTATTTCTCTTTTTTATTTATTTATTTTTTATTCAATCAGAAATGTTTGTATGGTATGTAATAAATATGCTGAGTTTCCAGATTGCAGAGGTAGCAGACTCAATCTGATGTCAGATTTCCTATGAGTATGTCTGTGTCTGTCCTTTTTCTTTTTCTTCTTTCTTTATTTTTTATTATGAATAAAGTCATATTTTAACACATGTATATGCTTGTTCAAACTCCCTTTCCCCCCTCAACCCTTTGCAGTTACTCTCTCCTCTACATCTCTTTATCTCCTCCCCAGCAAGGGTAGGAGATCCCATTATGGCTTAGTTCAGCATCTACTCCTGCCAGATAAAGTTTCTTCACCCCAAAATCAAGACTTGGTCAAGTGTTCCTCTGGAGGAAGTGGGATTCAAGGTGCCAGTCCAAGGTATTTCAGATCACAAGCTGTTTAGTGGTTGTGGTTTGCAGCTTGGACATGCTTTGATTTATGCTTTTTTGTTTGGAGTCCACTAATGAGTGAATACATCCCCTTTGTATCTTTCTGGGTTTGTGATACCTCACTCAAGAGGATATTCTTCAAATCCATCCATTTGCTTGCAAATTTTAGGATATCATTTTTTCCTACTTCTGAGTAGTACTCCATTGTGTAGATGTACCACAGTTTGTTAATCCATTCTTCAGTTGAGAGGCATCTAGGTTGTTTCCACATTCTTGCTATAATGAATAATGCTGCTATGAACATAGTTGAGCTCATGTCTTTGGAGTGAGAATGTGTATCTTAGGTATATACCCAGAAGTAGTATTGCTGGATCCTTGGGGAGATTGATTCCAAGTTTTCTGTGAAACCGCCACACTGCATTGCAGAGTGGCTGAACAAGCTCATACTCCACCAATAATGGAGGAGTGTTCACCTTGCTCAGCAACCTCTCCAGCATAGGATGTCATCTGTGTCTTTTATCTTAGCCAATCTGACAGGTGTAAGGTGCTATCTCAAAGTTGTTTTGATTTGCATTTCTTTGATGGCTAAAGATATTGAGAACTTTTTCAAGTGCCTTTCAGCCATTTGTAATTCTCCTGCTGAGAATTCTTTTTAGTTTTGAACACCATTTAGTGATTGGGTTATTCAAGATTTGGGGCTCTAGTTTCTTGAGCTCTCTATATATTTTAGAGATCAGTCCTCAGTCACTTGTAGGATTGGTAAAAATCCTTTCCCATTTTGTAGGCTGTTGTTTTGTCCTATTGACTGTGTCCTTGACTTTACAGAAGCTTCTCAGTTTCAAGAGGTCTCACTTATTGATTGTTGTTCTTAGTGTCTGTGCCACTGGTGTTATATTTAGGAAGTGGTCCCCTGCGCCAATTCTTTGGAGGGTATTTCCCACTTTCTTTTCTATCAAGTTCAGAGTTGCTGGGTTTATGTTGAGGTCTTTGATCCACTTGGATTTGAGTTTTGTGCAGGGTGACAGGCATGGATCTATTTGTAGTTTTCTACACACTACCATCCAGCTATGACAAAACCATTTGTTAAACATACTATCTGTTTTCCATTGAATATTTTGGGCCTTTGTCGAAGATCAGGTATTCAAGGGTTTTTGGATTGATGTCTGGATCTTCAGTTCTGTTCCATTGATCCACAAGTCTGTTTTTATGCCAGTACCACGCTGTTTTTATTACTGTAGCTCTGTAGTATAACTTGAAGTCAGGAATGGTGATGCCTCCTGAGGTTCTTTTGTTGAAAAAAATAGTTTTGGCAATCCTGGCTTTCCTGTTATTCCAAATGAAATTGAGTATTGTTCTTTAAGGTCCAAAAAATATTGTGTTGGGATTTTGATGGGAAATGCATTGAATCTGTAGATTGCTTTTCATAGAATTGCCATTTTTACTATGTTGATCCTACCTATCCAGGAACATGGGAGACCTTTCCATTTTCTGATATCCTCTTCAATTTCTTTCTTCAGTGATTTAAAACTTTTGTCAAATAGGGCTGTTACTTCTTTGATTATAATTACTCCAAGGTATTTAATGCTATTTGCAGCGATTATAAAGGGAGATGTTTTCCTTATTTCTTTTTTTAAAAAACTTTATTTATTTATTTATTTGCTTTGGTGTTTGCCTGGAACTGGAACTACAGACAGTTGTTAGCTGCCATGTGGGTGCTGGGACTCGAACCCGGGTCCTCTGGAAGAGCAGACAGTGCTCTTAACCGCTGAGCCATCTCTCCAGCTCCTTATTTCTTTTTCAGCCCTTTTATCTTTAGTGTATAGGAGGGCTACTGATTTCTTTGAGTTAATCTTGTATCCTGCTACATGTTGAAGGTGTTTATCAGATGTAGAAGTTCCCTGACAGAAATTTGTGAGTCACTTATATATATAATCATCATCTGCAAATACAGATAGTTTCACTTCTTTTCCAATTTGTATCCCCTTAATCTCCTTTCATTCTCTTACTACTTTAGCTTAAATTTTGAGAACTATATTGAATAGATAAGGGGAGAGAGGGCATCCTTGTCTAGTTTCTGATTTTAGTGGGATTGCTTTGAGTTTTTCTCCATTAAGTTTGATGTTGGCTGTTTTCTTCTTGTAAATCACCTTTATTATATTAAGATATTTTTTCTGTATTCCTGATCCCTTATCATAAAAGAGTGTTTAATTTAATCAAAGGTGTTTTCAGCATCTAAGGATATGATCATGTAGTTTTTCCTTCAGTTTGTTTATATGATGGATGACGTTTATGGTTTTTCATTGTTGAACCATCCCTGCATTTCTGGGATGAAGCATACTTGATCATGGTGGATAATATTTTTTATATATTGTTGTGTATGGTTTGCCAAAATTTTGTTGAGAATTTTAGCATCAATATTCATGAGCGAAATTGATCTGTAATTCTCCTTTTGTCGTGTCTTTGAGTAGCATGGGTATTAGGGTAATTGTGGGATTGCTTTGAGTTTTTCTCCATTAAGTTTGATGTTGGCTGTTGTCTTCTTGTAAATCACCTTTTTATATTAAGATATTTCCCTGTATTAGGGTGCTCTGTGAACTAGTTTGAAGAGTAATGGTAGTAATTCTTCCTTGAATGTCTGGTAGAATTCTGCACTGAAACCATCTGGACCTGGGCTTTTTATACATGAGAGGCTTTTAGCAATAGGTTCAATTTCCCTTAGGATTATAGGTCTGTTTAGGTAGTTAATCTGGTCTTCATTTAATTTTGGTAAATGGTACATGTCCAAAAAGCTGTTCATTTCTTCTAGGTTTTCCATTTTTGTGGAATATAGATTTTCCAAATATGACCTGATAATTCTCTGGATTTCCTGGGAGTCTGTTGTTATGTCTCCCTTTTCATTTCTGATTTTGTTGATTTGGATACTCTATCTCTCTCTGCTTTTTGATTAGTTTGGATAAGGGCTTATCTATCTTGTTGACTTTCTCAAAGAACCAACTCTTTTATTCATTGATTCTTTGTATTGTTCTTTTGGTTCAATTGTATTGATTTCAGCTCTAAGTTTGATTATTTCCTGCCATCTACTTCTTCTAGGAGAGTTTGCTTCTAAGTGTTCTAAGGCTTTCAGCTGTGCTGTTAGTTCTCTAGAGTGGGATTTCTCTAGGTTTTTCATATAAGCATCTAGTGCTATGAATTTTCCTCTTAAGACTGCTTTCATTGTGTCCCACAAGTTTGGGTATGTTGTGGATTCATTTTCATTAAAGTCTAGGAAGAATTTGATTTCTTTCTTAATATCTTCTTTGACCCAGAGGTGGTTCAGCTGAGTGATGTTTAGTTTCCATAAGTTGGTAGCTTTCTATGATTCTTGATGTTGTTGAACTCTAACTTTAGGCCCTGGTGGTCCAATATGATACCAGGGATTTTTTCCTATTTTTTTGTATCTGTTGATACTTGCTTTATGACCAATTATGTGGTCAAATTTAGAGAAAGTTCCATGTGGTGCTGAGAAATATGTATATTCCTTTGTGTTTGGGTTGAAGCTTCTATAAATATCTATTAAATCTATTTGTATCATAACCTCTGTTAGACTCCTTATTTCTCTGTTGAGTCTCTGTCTGGTTGACCTATCTAGGGGTGAAAGTGGGGTATTGAAGTCTCCCACTATTATGGTGTGCGAATTGATATGGGATTTGAGCTTTAGCAGTGCTTCTTTTACATAGATAGGTGCCCTTATATTAGGGGCATAAATATTCAGGATTGAAATCTCTTGACAAATTTGTTCTGTGATGAAATGTAATGTCCATATTGGTCCATTTTAATTGATTTTAGTTTAAAGTCTACTTTGTTAGATAGTAGGATGGCAACCCCAGCTTGTGTCTTAGGGCCATTTGATTGGAAAATATTTTTCAAACCCTTAATCTGAGCCTGTGAATGTCTTTGTGGTTGAGGTTTTTTTTTTTTCCTATGCAACATAAGGATGGCTTCAGTTTTTGTATCCATCTTGTTAGTGTGTGTCTTTTTATAGGTTAGTTGAGTCCATTGATGTTATGCGATAAATATTAGTGGCCACTGATTGATGTTCCCTGCTATTTTTAGTGGTAGCTTATATGTATTTCCTTTCTCTGGGCTTTTCTTCTGTATTTCCTTTCTCTGGGCTTTTCTTCTGTGAGATTACTGAATGTTTGTAGTTTCATGGGTTTATCTGGGATCCTTAGGTTGGAGTTTTCCCTCTAATGCTTTCTGGAGGGCAAGATTAGTGGATAGGTATTATTTCAGTCTGACATTGTTATGAGATATCTTATTTACTCCATCTATGGTGATTAATAATTTTGCTGGGTATAGTAGTCTAGGTTGGCAGGCATACTCTTTTAGTGTTTGTATAACTTCTGACTAAGCCCGTCTTGCTTTCATTGTTCCCATTGAATAGTCAGGAGTTATTCTGATGGGTCTGCCTTTATAGGTAATTTGGCCCTCTTTTTTTTGCAGCTTTTAAAAATTTTTTCTTTATTCTTTATCTTTTGTAGCTTGATTATTATGTGGTGAGAGAACTTTTTGTGGGATCATATCTATTTGTTATTCTCTAAGCTTCTTGTATCTTTATTTTTTAAGTTAGGAATTTCCTTTTTTAAGTTAGGAAAGTTTTCTTCTATGATTTTATTGAATACATTTTCTATGCCTTTGAGGTGGTATTCTTCTCCTTCTTCTATTCCTATTATTCTCAAGTTAGGTCTTTTCATGGTGTCTCATATTTCCTGAACATTTTGTGTTATGGCTTTTTTGGTTTTAGTATTTTCTTTGATTGATGCATCTATTTCCACTACTGTGTCTTGCACTCCAGAGATTCTCCCTTTCATCTCTTGGATTCTGTTGGTTATGCTTGTATCTGTAAGTTTCAGCTCTTTTCTTCAGATTTTCTATTTCCACCTTTTCCTCATTTTGTGCCTTCTTTTATATCTTCTATTTTAGTTTTTAGTTCCTGGAATGTTTCTTTCATTTTTTTGGTTTACCTTTTCTTGGTTTTCTTTCAAGGATTTGTTCATCTCTTCCAATTTTTTGTTTGTATTTTCTTCTATTTCTTTAAGGGAATTTCTTATATCTTCTTTGAAGACTTCAATAATCTTCATAAAGGTATTTTTGGTGATTTTTCCTTCTGTTTCCTCTTCATTGCACTGTTCAGGTCTTGTAATTATAGAACCATCAGTTTCTTCTGGTGTTGCCTTGTTGTTCTTTATATTGTTTTATGTATTTTTGCATTGGTGTCTGCCCATGGCATCAGTGTTTCAATTTTAGGCAGCTCGTAGTCAGTTGTGACAAATGAACTTGTGTGTCTCCTGTCTCCTCTGAGCAAAGGGTCTGCTCGATCTCTGACTCTGCTCTGGACAGGGGTCTGCATATCAAATCCTTAGTCCTTCTCTCAGTATTTCTCTTTAAATTAAATTTTCATGCATGAAAATATTTTAAGTTATATATAAAAGGAAAATATTTTAAAAAGGAGTCAGGAAAATCATAGCAAACTTGCAAAATATCTAGATTTCCCTCCCCAATCTGCATGTACATGATTTCTTCCTCAGCTGTGTCCTTTTCATATCAAACAGATCCAGTTACTATCCTATCTTCTCTAGGAAGTGCTCTACAATGATGAAATTATCAGCCAAATTTCCATCATTCCAGTAAAGCTAGACTAAGCATCATAAGCCATTGAGATCCCTCCTTGGTTAAAGAAATGTCCTCTTCTTTTGATTAGAGTTCCTTTAAAATACACACATATGGCTTTTGGATTTTTGTTGTCATTTTGTTTTTGTTTTGGTTATCCAGAAAAATAACTCAGGATATTTGTGCTTCTAAAAGTCAGTATTGAAATAGTCCTAACCTTAATTTTCCCTCTCTAGAAGAGAAGATTCAAACTTAATGATTAAATCCAAGGGGCTTGGGACATGGCTGAGTAAATAGAGCACTTGCCTGATGTGTAACAAGCCCTGGGTTCTATCCTTAGTCTCTTCTAAACAAGGTATGGTAGCATAATCCTGTGATCCCCTGTACCTCAAAAGTGAAGACAGGAGTATCAAGATTATCCTGGGTTCAGTGAGTTGATAGCCAACCTGGGGTGCTAGAGACACTATGTAAATGTAATTTATGGTATAGATAGTTATTTTCAATCCATTTAAATGTTTCAGTAATTTTCTTCTACTGCTAATGAGCAAAAAAAAATAAAATAAAGGTTAGCAATATAAGCAATCTTTTATTAAGACTCAGTTGTGATTAAGAATGAGAAATCTGGGAGTATTTTCTGTTCCTGTGATCTCTTGGTCTCCCTAATTGCCATTCTGTGTTGTTTCCATAGAAATTTACAGTTATTTTTCAATGATCAGTATGACTACTGCTAAGAATGGAGAATCTAGCTTTGCTTTGAGTTTTGAATTAGACGTTTTAAAGCTGATAGCTAAAATAATAATCTAAAAAGTGTAGATTTCTTTTTTAAGTGCCAGGCTCTTAAGATAGAAAATAACTTTTCTATTGTCGTTGTTATATTATAAACTGCTAAAATCTTGGCTCTTTTGCCAAAAAGAAAAATTCATGGAAGAAGACAGAAAACATAAAATACAAGTTTGTGCTGCAGAAGGAATTCTGAGAGGTGACAGTAGAAACCCAAAACTGGTTGAGGAAAATCAAAAAATAAACAGGTACATCCTACTTCCCATGCAGAATGCTGAAACATTAGATGTTGATAAGTGGGGAATAAAGCAACCCATATGACTGCAGACAGGTAGGAAGGATCTGAGGAGATACCTTAGTAGGTAAAGCACTTGCCCTAGAAACATTGAGATATGAGTTCAGAACCCACAAAAAGATCTATGCTACTGTACTCAGTAAGTAATGCCAACATTCCTATGGCTAAGTGGGAAGGAGGGAAAGGAAAATCTTTTGACACTCAAAGGTAAGGCTCTGACACAAACAAGGAGGAAGGTGGTAATTCACAGCAGAAACTAGCCTCTAACCTCTACATGTGTGATGTGGTCCAGGAGTGCCTACACTTACACATATGAACATATACAGACACACACACATACACACACACACACACACACACACACACACACACACACAATTCTCACAGTGGCCTACAATTAGCCAAGATGCAAAGAATAAGATCCTGATAAATTCTCTCACTCCTAAAGGGATCGCATACGCTCCCAACCCCTCTTAATGCTCAGAGATCATTGCAGAAGAGTGGCTGAGAAGAGTGTGAGAACCTGGGGTGATGAATGACTACAAGATATTATGGTCTGCACACAGTAGGGCAGTTACATGTGTGAACTCACAGTAGTTTTGACAGTATTTCCAACCCCTGTGAAAACCCAGGCCAGACCAAATTCTAAGAGGAAGTGAGTGGTCAAGAACACAATATCACTTCAAGCTATGAAGCCATTGTTAGATGCTGGGAGAGGGAACAACATTTCTCTCTGAATTATAGATAGCCCTGGTAACGTAATAATCCTTTAGAAGAGAAAACACTCAAGAATATTTAGGGAACACAAATTCATTTTAAAGATTTTTTTAAAGGACATGAAGTTGGGTAGGAAGGGTATTTATATTGGGGAAAAGTTAGGGGTGCATATAATCAATGTTGCATGGACTTCTTAAAAATGCAAAAAAAAAAAAAATAGGTAGACAGCACTGCCAGTGGTTGTCTGGGAAATGGAAGGAAGCAGTAGGTATGAACAAAACTCTGTTATAAAAACCTGAAATGTGCTGTGTGTTTGTTTGTGCTTGTCATTCATTGTTTACACATTTTAAACCACCACTGAAGTATTTAGATTATGGAGAATTGTGGTTTGACCACTTTGCAAACATGGAGTATCAATATTCACTCATTTCTTCCAAAGGAAAGTTCCTGTCACTACTGGGATATAGATCCTGACTGTACTGATAACTTCTGCAACTTTGTGACTCCTGTATTATTTGGAAAGGCAAGCAATAAACATATTGAGATGATATTAAAGGGTGTGGTTACAGACTAGAAAAAGCTGCTGAGATTCAATGTGACAGGTACGTCAAACTAAGTAGGGAACAGAGACCTAATGGCAGTGAGCCACAGAGACAGCATTGTAAATTGTCAAGTCTTTATTATTTTTCCCATCAAAGAATTAAGAATAAAAGAGCCTGAATTGTCTTATCCTTGATGACATCACCAAGTTGACTTAGCTCCTTTTTTTTCACCCACAGTTTCCCTCCACCCTCCTGGCAAATCTCATCATATTTTTTGCTTTATTGTAACAAGGTACTAGTAGTCAACAGGGAATGGAGACTTACATCTGTTTGAGAACAAAATTAGAGCTTCAGAAGGGCCTTCTGTAGTCAAGGACACACAAAATGGGATTCATAATTGTAGAACTATCAGACAATCTCACTAGAGAAATACGTGAGACCCAGCTGTTCCCATTAAGTAGTAACTGAGGGAAAAAACACTATTGAGCCTAGGACAGCAGTCCTTGGTCTGTCAATCATTCACTTTTAACCTTCCAGTTTTCAGCATTTGAGAGAATGTGACCCAGCAACACAGAAGAACTAGCAAGGGAAATGGCAAGGAAGCAAGAGCGGGAGAAATGCCAAAGCAACTATCGATGATCACATGAGGATGGGGAAGTGTCTATGAAGCCTGTGGATGGAGAGAAGCCACAGGAGCGAGGAAGTTCATTCCCAAGAGAAAGAAAATGGAGATAGGAAGGCAAGTCCTGTGTTAGGAATGATGAACGTGGAAGAATGAGCAGATGCAGAGGGAGAGAGTATGCAAGACTGAGTGTTTACTCATACATGTGCTTGGGCTTTTCTATGGGGTAAGGAGATAAATATGGGTTGAGGAGAGACAAGCATTTCTATGGACTGAATTAGAACCAGAGATAGAGACAGAAATGTGGATAAATAGGTGAGGGATGGCCATCCCAGTGGAAATAAATAGCAGAAAGCAAGTATGATGAGTGAAAACAAGCTACAAGGCAAATCTGACCACACTTTGGCCCACTTAACTAAACTCTGGAGTCATATATGTAACAATTCACATGACATTACAAAAAAACTGTCTTCAGCTTAGTACATACAGTAGCTGCTCACGCCAGTGAAATAAAAGTGAATTCTCTCTCTCTCCCTCTATGCCCCCCTTTTACAAGCCCTAACCACAAGTCTGCAATCTAACCATTCTAAAGAATACCATCATCGTCTCTCATCTAACCATTCTGCCCTTGTTCACCCTCGGACCTTTACAGCTTTTTCTCTAATGCCAGTCTTCTATGACCCTCACATTCCATCACAGGGTCATGACCCACAACTTAGGAAGTGGTATCAATTCTTCATAAGTGGCAGGGATCTAAGCAAGCATTGGAGAAAGAGATGGATGTTAAGACAGGTAAGGAGGTAGAGTTGAGGTAGGATAGAGAGATGGTCAGTGCTTCTCTTTTCTAACATCTCAGCTGTTTTAACCAGCTTACTGAGGACCAAGAAGCTTCTAGTAGCTGCCACATACCAGTGCTTCCAAAATGACTGCTATAGGCTCAAAGGGACTAAAGAATTCTCATTTATATACAATTCGGTTCCCAATTCCCAGATCTCAACATCACACCCAGGCTACTTAACAGGCCATTGAGAACATCCCTTGTTGTTTCCAGGGGGGTGGACCAAAAAACAAAATAACAACAAAACCTCTTTACAGATTCTGGGTGGCCTTATGAAAATGTGACTTAGCATAAAAGGAAACAGGATATAAAAGAACATTACTGTGAAAGACAATTCTATTTTGATAAGGAGTTGGAACTAGAATGCACCTCACAGTTTTTTTTAACTACTGGACTATACATCTGAAAGCATTAACCATAAAAGACTACCTAGAACCATGAACTTTGAGTTCCACAAAATGTGTTGCCTCGTGGGATACTCGGTTCATTAAAGAAAAGAGAACATAAAAGCAAAAATCTTTCTTACAGGCAAGGGTAGAGCAAACACAAAGAACTGACCCAGTTTCCAAAATAAACATTAGACTTAAAGCTCTCCCCATTCGGCTAAAATGAAAACCCAAGTGAAATGAGCATGCTCACACTCCATTTCCTACTTACACCACTAGAGCAGGCACAAGAGACCATGTAACATAGCAGTCAAATTTATATGTGAAACAACTCAAGTGTTATAGGGCAGATGATGAAAGAATTTCCTTAATGTTGAAATAGAGTGATAACTCACTTTTAGACCTCTTTGTTTATCCATCTAGGCAAATAACCTTTTAGATATTCTTGGGTACATGTGACAATATTCTTCATGGAAAAATACTTCCCTTTCAAGCACACTTTCCAAAGCATATTTCTTCTCCTTCATAATACCCCCTTGAAAATCTTCTCTCAAACAGGAAGAATCTTATACTAAGCAAAATAAACAAGTATGAATTTAAAAAAAAAGAAAAAGAAAGAAAGAAAATCTTCTCTCTCACCTGCTTACTAGGCTTGTTGCATTGAAGACAATCTTCTTCATAGAGCAGCATATCATTATACCACTAAACCAAGAAACTCTTCATGACACTGTCTCTTTCCCACATTATCTTGTACCCACGCCCTGGATGATTGTCCAGTGAAGGAATATTAGGATTTATGTAGGATCAGCATTTTAAAAAATGATTTAAAAAAACACCATTCAACACCTACATTTGGCACTGAAAAATTAAAACCCACAGAAACTTAGACTTCATGAGATGGTCCTTCAGGCCTTTGCTCCCAATTAATTTATGTTCTTTCAGTCCCTGAGTCTCCCATGCTCTATTGGTGTTCTCTCTAAATAAGGAGAATGTAGATGCATGAATTCAGGTTGTATAAAATGAGACCCAAAACCAAATTTTGGGGGCAGGCTGAAATATCAGAGAGAGGCAGCACCACAGTCAATTCTCACCCAGCTGTCTTGCAACTTCCTCAGCCTCGCTCCTGGTCTCTTCTGCCTGTTGTTTCTGCCAATCTCTTCTGTTCTCTGCTGAGTTTCTACAAGCCCTTATATACTCTACCTTACCCAGGTTAGGATTAAAGGCATGTCGCCTTGAACTCACAGAAGCAGAAGAAGTTCTGTCTCTGGAGTTATGGGATTAAGGGTGTTGGTCCTACTCCCGGATTTCCCTGTGCTGGGATTAAAGGTGTGTGTGATTGACTCTCAGCTGTTTATCCTTGTATTCAAGGATCAGGGATTTCCTGAGCTGTCAGCCTAGGATTTGACTGTGTGGTATCTCTCCAATATTCAGGTTTTATTATATATGTAATATATATCCACAGGAGGGGCCATGGGAAAGTCAATAACCTCAGTTTGACTCTCACTATGAATTATAAAAAGATGCTAGATGAGTTTACTCTCCATATGAGTTAGGCTATCTCAATCCAGATACAAACAATAGTAGAAAGAATAAATAATGTCTTAAATAGAATGCATGCTCAAAGTCCAACCAAATAGCCTATTGATACATGTTTTCTGTATGTTTAATAATATTTTAATAGAAGATTGAAACAAATGTACATGTACAAATATGTACTTGAAGAAAAATTATTAATTATTCATGAACAAGGTATCTGCAAATTACTTTTTATTCATGTTTCTCTCTTTTCTAAAAATGTAATAAATTAAACAAATATAGAGTTCTTTGTGATGTTTAGATTCAGCTAAATGCAGGTTGTATAATAATTTAGTAATAAAGCAAATTGTTTTCTTGATGAATCTTTAGAAGAGGATTCATAGAAATACATTAAGACAAGAGGATAATCACATTAGAAAAAAATCTACACTCATATCCTGTTGTTTTATAGCCTTCAAAACAAATTATCAATGTGCTAAGGTGTTTTATGAATAGCTGCAAAATTAGACAGTCTGGTGATCTTTAGAAAATGGAAAATTATTAGGATTCAATAACAAGATTATGTAAATGAAGTGGATTAGAAACCATTTCATGAAGGCATCATTAAGCATTTACTGAGCAAATTAGCAAAGAGATTACCCACTTCTTGATTTAACAAAAACAAATCTGCTGTTCTCCACAACTGCAGCAGAATTGAACTATTAGGATACTCTCTTGCTAACAGCCTTTGATAGTAAATTTGACAAATGCCAACAAAACCTCACATTCATTCACAAATGAGCAGATTCTGCACTGAAGAGGATATGACTATGTTGTTAGAGTAATGGTTACTCCCCGAACTATACAGGACAGTCAAAGAGCATGCCAAAACTAGAAAGAGACACATCTGAAGTCATAAGAGTATGATTGAAGACATGTGTTAAGAAGAGCCAATATTGGACAAGCCTAGAATTGAAGAACCTTAAGTTTGAAAATTTCGCAGCAGCAAATTTAAAAAATACATTGGAATCCTGGAAACATAATCAGTAGCTGAGATACACTAGGAATAGACCAAAGTTCCATAACTATTTCCTTTAAACTGAAAGAGTCTTCCTAGAGGGAGGATAGAGGTTGTAAGATCTTGGGAAACTTACAAGGTCCAGGAAGTTCATGAAACTTAGTAGACTTGAAAAGCTCAGAAAGTTACAGGATTCATAAGGAACCTCAAAAAGCTTATAAAGGTAGTAAACAGTTTCCAGAGAAAAGAGCCTCTTCAGTGAAACTGCCTGCAAGTTTGGCATTGAGCTCCATAGCAACCACTTTCCTGAGTCATCACCTATTTTAGGATGAGCTTTCTAGTGAGGAAGCTGCTGTGTTTGAGTTACCTACGCTCCTGTAAGTAATTCAAACAAAGTCATTGTTTCACCAGACTAGACTTCAGAGCAATCATTTCTTTAGTCAATTTTCAGTGCTCTATATGATATGAAATGACATGTGTGCACATTCTCCCAAGGAAAAGTCGAATAACAAGCATGGTCATGACTTTTCTTTGAAAAGTTCTCTAATAATCACAAGGAAGGTCATCTAATTAAATTCTTTGACAGAAATCATATGCAACTTAGCATTAAGTGGCAACAGCCAAGGAATCAGAAAAGAAAATGCTACAAAAGAAAAAAGAATTCATAGTGAATGGAGGAACTAGATGGAATACCACTGAAATATCTGAATTTTGCTGCCTGGCATAAGTGGCTTTCCCCAGAATAAAACAAGCTGTCATTTATGAGTAGTAATTATTTTTCTGATAGGCATTTGGCATTATTGCTGACATCTCCACCAACTTTTTCTTTTTTAACTTCAGAATATCTTTATTTTCAAAAAAGATTTTATTTCTTTACCTTTTATTAGTTACATTTTTGTTTATTTTATATTCTGACCAGAGTTTTTCCTCCCCATCCTCCCATTCTTATCCCACATCTTCCCTCCCTCCAATCCATCCCTCCTTTCCTTTTTTCAGAAAGGGACAGGCCTCCCAAGGGTTGCAACAAAGCATGGCATATCAAGTTGAGGTGCAACCATGCTCCATTCCTTGTATTAAGGACTGATGGATAGGGATCCTATCTGAGTCAAGCCTAGGCTCTCTCTATCTGTGATGATTGTGTGGCTTGGTCTACTTGTAGGATGCTTAGAAGTGGAAGTGGGACCTGTTCTAATACTTTGGCTGGATTTTGAACCTCTGTTCCTAATGCTAGGATGCCTTCTCCATCAACGTTTTGATAAAATGGTTTGATAACATGATACTTCTCAAACAGTCAACATGGATCAACTGGATTCTCAACTCAAATGTAAGCATAATATTTTCTAACTTTTTCCCCTTTCTCCTTTGTCATACTCATACACACAAGGAGAGAGAGAGAGAGAGAGAGAGAGAGAGAGAATCATGGCAATGATAGCACATACTCAATTCTGAGACTAGCAAGGTGTATTTTGCTTGTTTTCTATACTAGTAAATTAAAAAATGATTATAAACAAATACAATACTCATGTTTGCTATTCTGCATATGTGTCTAATAAAGTCTGAAACTGTGCAAAGTAGAACACTTCATGAGTCTGAAATATTTATATAAACTGTTCAGTTTATTTGAAGGGAAATATGCCATGAAATCAGCAAAGATTGAAGAACTAAGAAGACTATTAAAATGCATTTGCTTGGAATAGTCCAGCTGTAGAAGCTGAACTCACATAGAGGCTTAAGCAGAAATGTAAAGCCAACTGGCAGAAGGATGCTAAGTAGCTGAATAGATGGAGAAAATGTCTATTCATGCATTGAAATGAGAGAGCAGAAACTCAAGGAAGAAGATGGCCAGGATTTAAACTAGACAGGAACTGAAGATGAGAGAGAAGAAGATCTAGGTCTTGAAGATATAATTAGCCACATACAACATAGAGAATAAAATAGAATCAACTCTGAATCAATGAAGTTTTGTAAACCCAACTGTAACTGCATGGAAATTTCCAAAAGAGCCAGATGCAGAACAAGAGTGAAGGTAGAAAATACTGGTGATGTGACTACTGGCTGACTTTGTAGATCTTATACCAACATGCCAATTGAGAGACGTGAGCTGGCCCAGCCCCCCCCCCCCGAAAAAAAAATGGACAATTGTAGATGAGTTAAAGGCAAACTTCACAGAAGAATCAGAGTCAATGCCTAGAGTGCATATCTATCTGGTCAGTGATTTTCATCAAAGTCCTAACTGGGGCACACATAAAGACAGGAGAGCCTCATCATAACTATCCGGTCCTGTTTAACCTTATTAATTTGCACAGTTCAGTAGGTTCAAGCAAAGAATGGTTAGGAATTATTCAGGTGTTGAAGGTACAGAAGTTGAAAGCAGAATTTGAAGGCCCTGCTCGTGAGAATCTGGCACTTTGAAAGAAAAGTAAAAGAAGGAAAACTCAATTTCAATTCTTGAAGTGTTTTTGAAAAAGTTGGGTAAACAGCAGAGAATGTGGTGACTTGTGTTTGCTGAAGTAGGCAGTTTCTAGTAGAGTAGCTTTAAGGGGAATTATGAAAACATTACTCAGTTGAGACCTGCATGAACTCAGGGTGTAGGTATTGTTTAATAGTTTCTTCAGGAATTAAACCTTTCAACTCAAGGGAGGTCCCTTAAGAAACCAGATGTTCTAGGGAGATGAAACATTCTATCTGAAAGGGGGAACGCATTAAGCTCAGGAAGTAAGCAACTCAAGAGCTTCAAGAAGTCCCTGAAACTGACTGGATTCATCAATCCATTTCCTCCACAAGCACATATAAGCTGCAAAGAATGTTGAGTGATACCATTGTATCTGCCAAGATGACTGAAATAAGCAAAGCCCAGCCAAATGTTCTGAAACACTAGCTGCTGTTCAAACATTTTAAGCTACTTAGAAAGGTACACTTTCACATGCTAAGATGCGTGAAAGTTGTGCAGTATGCTCCAGGTTTCTACCTTTGCGAGGTGTTACCCATGCTAGGATGGTATATTGGTGGCACAGCTGTCATTGAGTCATTTATGCTCTGATAAGTACTCCTTCATCCATATTCCCTTAAATAATCCCAATAAAACTTACTGGTTCACCAAGTTAGACTTTGGTGGTATTTGTAATCATCTGCTAGGGTGAGTAGGGGTTTGTTCCCGTCTTCCTGGCAATATCACATGACAGTAGGTAAGAAGGTGAGTGCTACAAGTAGAGGGATATAGATTTGGTTTTATATACTCAAAGACAGCCAGATACTTAGCATGAACTGGAAAAAAAACAGACAAGAAAAATAATATAAAACATAGGGGGTGGTGCAGAATATTATCTCATCAGTAAAGATGGAATAGGTAATTAAACACTATCTACTGCAAATAGAAACTTCTCTGATGGGGGCTAAGGTGTTTTAATCTGTGAGTATAACAGTAAGTCATTAGGAATCAGTTTCATAGTATGCCCATTTAGCAATACCTTCTCCCCTATGGCCTATGACCTATCTAGACACAGGTTCTTGATCTGACAATGGTGTCAGAAATTGGTTTCCTCTGGAAATGACTCTTCTCCTTTGGTAACATGGATAGCACATCTCAGCATTATGAAAGCTGGCCAGGAGGGATGATACTTCCATATTACTGCCTTTGTATACACATGTTTTGTATGATTCAAATACATTGTATCTTCAACAATAGTATCTTATTATCAGCTCCAAAGGATAACCAATAGCATTGGTGATAACCTGTATTATTTGGGGATCTGTGGGACCTCACTAGCAACAACTCCTAAAAAGGTAATAAATCCCTAGCACGGGGTCTTTGATTTGTTAGTTTGTAGTGTCAAACACTCATTGTTGCTCTGTTTATGGTAACTCCATTTCAACTCTTTTTACATTTGTGTGTATGAAAGTTTAGTAGGCATGGTACTATATGTAATATATATGTATATATATGTATATATTTAAAATGATTTAATTAATAAAAATCTCTCAAAGGTGTAGCAAGCCACTGGAGTTTTAATTGATTCCAGATGTAGTCAAGTTGACAACCAAGAATAGCCATCAGATCTGGAAAGGACTGGAAGCATGAATATCATCAAAACCATATTGTATGAAGTTTTCAAAGAACAAATAAAAACATAATAAAATTTCTAAATGTGTGAAGAAATAGGGAAATAATGTAGGTTTTGTCTATGTGCATTGGAGATATCTCTGCCAAGAAATGGTGCTTATATTCACTTTAAAAGAAGCACTAGGAAGAGATTGTACGGCAAGAATAGCAATAGACGGAAAACATAGGCAACTACTTCAATGGTCTGACCTATCAACAACATTTATTTGGTCTTAGATGGTAAGCTGTAAAAGCACAAAGAAGTAATTAAATGTAGCTTGATTATCAAGTCAAAAGGTTTTTGTTGTAAGTGGATGGATATAACATATGAAGAAATCAGAACTCCAAGATACTTCCCAGGCTTGGAACTTGAACAAAGGAAATAAAAATGTACTTCAGCTTCTACATAGTTTTTTTTTTTTTTTTGCTTTGATTGTGTTATAAAATACTATTCTAGACTACCAATTCTGAAAAAAAAAGAGGTTGGCAATTTCCTCTAAATCTAAATATATACTTATTTGTAATTCTGGGCATTTATTACAGAGAATTAAGAACATATATCCATACAAAAATTTATCTGCAGATACACAAACACTTTTATCTGTAATACCTTCAAACTAGAAAGATTCAAAAGGAGTCCAAGTTGGTAAATCACAAACATACTTGCACATCAGAAGGTATAATTGGGATAGGTACACTTAGTAGGTGGCAGAATTTCACACTGGTACCTTGCCATATGGAGTGAGGGGTTATAAAGGCCAAATGAAGCCTTTAGAGTTGCCTCTGCCAAGGAAAAGAGTGGATTGAATCAAAAACAGTATCGCATCCCTGGAGGAACTGCAGAAATTAGTGCCACAATCAAGGACTTGAAAGATGCAGGGGTGGTGGTCTCCACCACACCTCCCTTTAACTCTCTTGTCTGGCCAGTGCAGAGGACAGGTAGAAGGTGGAGAATGACAGTTGACTATGGAAAACTCAATCAAATAGTGACTCCAATTGTAGCTGCTGTACCAGTCGAGGTATCTTTATTTGAGCAGATTGGCACATCCCCTAGTACATGGTATCCAGCTATTGATCTAGCAAGTGCTGTTTTCTCAGTACCTTTTCATAAGGACCAGAAGCAATTTGTTTTTAGCTGGCAAGGCCAGCAGTAAACCATTACAGTTTTACCTCAGGGATATATTAACTCTCCAGCCCTCATAACTTGGTTTGAAGAGGTTTTGATCATCTGTTTCTCCCACAAAATATCACATTGATTCATTGTATTAACAGCATTACTCTGATTGACCAAATGAGCAACCACTTTGAACTCACTGTTAACACATACACACATCAGAGAATGGGAAATAAATCCAATTAAATTTCAAGGACCTTTGCTTTATGTCTAAAATCCACTTATGAGTGAGTACATACCATCTCTAACTTTCTGGGTCTATGTCACCTCACTCAGAATGATACTCTCCAGACCCATCAATTTGCCTACAAATTTCAAGGGTGTCATATTTTTTTTACTGCTGAGTAGCAATCCATTGTGTAAATGTATCACATTTTTTTAATCCATTCTTCAGTTGAGGGGCATCTAGGTTGTTTCCAGTTTCTGGCTATTGTTACAGGAAAAAAAGGGCTCAACCCTACCTCAACTGGATATGCCAGACAGAACTGACTCACCTTGGAATTCCTTGCCCTCCCTGGGGACTGGCTTGGGAGATGGGGTGGGGTGGGGGGCTGAGGGAGACAGGATGAGGAAAGGGAGAAAGAGCAGTAGAGGGTATGAAAAAAGTTTTAAATTAATAAAAAAATATTCAAGGGCCTTCTACCTTGGTGAAATACTTAAAAGTCTATTATGGGGGGCATCCAAAGGCATTCTTCCAAGGTAAAAGATAAGTTATTTCACCTGGCCACTCCCACCACAAGACAGAAGCACAACCTTTAATTGCTTTATTTGGATTCTGAATACAGCATATTCCACATTTCTGTGTGTTACCCTGGCCCATATTCCAAATGACTCAGAAAGCTTCTAGTTATGAGTAGGGTCTGGAGCAAAAGGTTCTTCAACAGGACCAAGCTGTGTGGTCATATATTTTATAATTAATAAAATCAGCCTGGAATATTGGAGAATAGAATCACCCACAGCAGAGCCATGAGGATCAGAGAGTGGTATTCACACCATGAATTCCATCATTCAGAAGACAGAGATCTTTCTGTTTTTCTGTAAGGTTTGTAACAACCAAACAGTAGAAGATCACACTTTTAATCCTTACTGTAGGATTATGATACAGAGTTGAACCTGGAAGTTAAGTAACCTGGCAGGGAAGATATTTAAGGAAGGAGGCACAGAGATTCAGGCATTCTGTGGACTCAACCAGCCAGGCAGAAGACTCTTGAAGATAGCATTTATCCTGTTTAGCCTGATAAATTGTTTGGGTGAGAAATGACTATGGTCTGTTTCTTCTCTCTGATATTTCAGCTTTTCCTCAATATCTGGCTCAGGGTTTTCATTATATACTAACTAGAATTTGTGCAATAAAGCTGACTGCAAGCTGCTCCGCCACTTGAACCATATGATCAAGTAGATCCAAAATGGTACTGGAGGTGTCAGTGCCAAGTAGAGATGCTGTTTTGAGCCTTTGAAGCAAGGTTCTACTGTCATCTGTATAGACTATTCTCCTTTCGAGAGATAGCTCTTGGTCTGCTATTGGGTCTTAGTAAAAAATAAATGTTTGACAATGGGTCACCAAACTTATGAGATCTAAGTTGCCCTTCACGGGTTGGGTTTTATCTGGCCCATCAATCCCTTAAGTAGCATTGCACAACAGCAGTCTATTATCAAATAGAAGTGATATGTACATAATCAATCCTGAGCAAGTTCTGAAGGCAGAAGCAAGTTATATGAAGAAAATGGCCAAATGCCTATGGTTTCCACTCCCATTACAATGTTGTCTGCTGCTAAGCATGCCTAGATGGCCTCATGGGGTGTTCTCTATGGTGAACTGACTGAGAAGAAAAGACTGGGGCCTAGTTTACTAATGGTTCCACACATTATGCAGGGACCAACCAGAAGCAGACAGCCCCTTTCTGGGACATTATAACCCCTTTCTGGGACAACCCTGAAAGTCACTGGCAAAGGGAAATCTTCACAGTAGACAGAAGTTTGGGCAGTACATATGGTCATTATTAAAAATAAAAAAGGTTACCAAATTCTAGGTCTGCATAATGATTAAGCAACATGTATTTCATAACATTAAAAGCAGCATAGTGCTTAATTCTGTATTTGACAAAATATTTTCTTTATCACATTATTGTTCAAATATCTTTTTGATATGAGCATCAGTTTAATTAGTGATGAGTATGTAGAATATGTTCCCCCTAAAAGCCTCAAGATTAGATCACACTTGCATTTTAATCCTCCCTCTCACTGAAACCCTAATCCACACTAAGGACCTGGTGTTCTTGTCGCTGTGGCTCTATACACAATGGTTAAAGTAGGGGAACTAAGCACTAACATTAGTACTCTTGGAACTTCCCCATACCGAAGTATGAATCCCTAGAGTCAAGCTATTCACTGTTCAAGACAACCAATAACCCTGAACTCTAAGACCTTTCTCATGAATTCCCATAACTGAAGCTCTATAATTTGGGGTCTCAGAGGGGAAAGGCTTATACCACACATCAATGATAATGACTGCAAGGATTATGAAGTATGTTAATAGTGACCTCGTCTTCAGCATAACCCTTAAATTTCCTCTAGATGTCTGAACTAGACTTGAATGAGTCATGTAGGTCAGCTTGGAGGTAGAAATGCCTGAAATCTGTCCTCTAAGACATTTTGAAACAGCATCTAAGGCTAGTACTTCTTTCATGTCTGGAATTCTGATGCAGTTCAGTCAGAATGTGAGGGCAGAGCACATGGCCTGTAGCGCTTTGAAAGGACACTGTGCTTTCACCAAGTCACTGTAGTTAGCCATGATTACTGCCTTGGGGGCCCTTGTCACTGGTAAAGGCCTTCAGTTCTCCAATCCTTTCATTCTCTGATACACACTCAACTGACTACAGCATTTGTCCAAAAAAATCTACATAAACTACATTCATGAACCTCTTTTCACTAGTCCCTATTACTTAAAAATAATACATCAAATCATATCCTGAAGTCCACTTTAATTCAAAAATTCAGTTATTGACTATAATATTTTCTAACTTATGGTCTTACATCATATCCCATCTGCTTTTTTAGAAATCCGACTGCCAACAAGACCTACAGAATGTGCCAGACACCTCCTGTCTAGATATCAGAGCTACTTCCTCCACAAGAGCTGCCAGGTACAACACCATACACGGAATCAAATCCCAGACTTCCCAGTCTGAGTTTTCTATCATCCTCCTCACGCTGTTTCCATGTGTCAATGCATTCTAAAGAGTGAAATACATCTCTTGCATTTTTTATTTCCTAGGGTTGAATCAAAAGTAAACCAATTGCAAATGGTTTAAATTAAGACATTTCTTAAGAAAAATATATCAATCCAGTTGGAGTTTGAAGTGGGGGGTGTATTTCAAACACTAAAATCATTTTTAATAGAGAAAGAAAAAAGGTACTTACAGCCAACCATCATCATGGCTACTGAGAACATCTTCTCCACATCTGTGGTCGGAGCTATGTTTCCAAATCCTATGGTTGTAAGGCTCGTCATGGTGAAGTAGAGGGAGGACACGTACAGGGAGTCCTTGCTGGGTCCTCCTTCCCAGATCCCTGCACTGGTATTGTAGCGATATGGAGTCCCAATGCTCAAGGCCAACTGGTAGAGCCAGCTGTCTATTTGAATGGTGTTGGTGACTTCATCAATGACCTCATAGTCTCCAATGCTGTACCAGATGCAGGCCAGCCAGTGGGCAACCAATCCAAACACACACACCAGGAGCACTAGGACCGCAGCTCCATACTCCAGGTAATGGTCCAGTTTCCTAGCAACACGGCCCAGGCGTAGGAGGCGCACCACCTTCAAAGAACTGAAGAGACTGCTGATTCCCTGCACAAATGAAAATAATTAAATGACAATAGGAAACAATATAATAGGCTACTTGTATGAATTTGATCACCCTATTATATTTAAAAAGCATATACATAAGGAAACTCCATCTTAAGCAAGAAAAAGCCAAAATGATAAATATTTTTCTTTAAATGCAAATTTCATCCTACCCAGGAATAGAGTATTTTCAAAGTTTACTAACTGATAGAAGTTTCCATTAGCTAAGAATTGTTCAATCTAAGAGAAGTACAATTTTCAAATGGATTTTATGAAGAGTATAAATAAAGAGGTAATAAATCCTGGCTGGCTTGCTCTTTTTTCTTGCTATGAAAGCTTCCATTTATTCTTTACTTCCTAATTGGTAAAAATCTCACCTTCTGAATAAAGAAAGCCAGTCTCACTAATAAGAAAACAGAAAGCACTTCTGTGCATATGAGGACAAGAAACAATTATCATCATTATTTCTACTGTGTCTTGTTCCAGCCTGGATGAACAAAGCCAGACCTAGGGTTGGTACAAAGACTCCAAATTCCCACCATCCTCTATCAATAGCCATAGAGTAGATATTCAAAGTAAGATCGAAAAGGCATTCATATTTTGTTGAGAAATTTATCAAAATCAAGGAAGATCCCATAGTTACTTTTCTGGAAGCATATGATAGATTACCAGGGGGTGGGGTGGAAAGGTGGAGGGCAGGAAGAATGCATCCCTGCCTGACATAGATCACCAAAAAAAGAAGAAAATTAAAGCAATGACCTGGGATGCTCTCATCTGCCAGTCAAGTAAAAGCCATGGCCTCCTTACTGTGAATTCTGTCTCTCACATGGTGGAAGAGAGCATCCACCATAAGCTACTCTGACCAATAGAGAGGGACTGATGAGACAGAACAGAGATGACATTAACAAGACTCTAATCACAGAATGGTGAAGCCATTGACATTTAAGGGAATAAAAGTACAAGATGCATCTGCTCTATTATACTTCTTTTTTTACTATGAAAATTTTGAAGAGAAAGGAAAATCAGAACACAATATGCAAAAACAAGAGATCCCCAGGATATGAGAAGCATCAGGTCATCCTGCCGATTTTGTCTCCGCCTGCCTTTCTTTGGACTGGGCTCAGTTTCACTTGCCAGCTCTCAGATGCTGTGACATACACAGAGCCTCAAAATAAATTTCCATTTCACTTGAACATTTGGAGTAAAAAATAAGACACTGAACTGCCAGTCTTAAAAGACATAGAATTAGGGCTGAGGACACAACCCAACCTGTAAAGTCTTCCTACTTGAGTGTGGGGAACCTGAGTTCAGTCCCCAGAAATGATGTAAAAAGAGGTCAGGCCTGGTGGCAGGTGTGGGTAATCACAGCATTGGGGAGGCAGACACAGGGGGGTCCAGCTTCCCATGGGAGGTCCTAGCTCAGAAAATAAATAAAAATGAAAATAAGAAGGACAGTATTTGAGAAGGAGCAGTTCCATGACATACACACCAACATGTACAGATAAATATAAGACAGGAAAGAAAGAAAGAGAGAGAGGGAGAAAGGGAAGAAGAAAGATAGGCATAATACAGTGACATCAATGTTATAAGGTAAGAAGTTTCAAGATAGCTCAGAAATGCTCAAATATGGAGATGTGTAATTATAAACAAGAAAATAAGGGCTTATGGAACACACATGTATGCAAGGTTCTGGCTTGAGTGCTGGGGATTTTAGATAAATACTCCTGGCCTCTGCTTTTAAAAAATGCATAATTGAAATGCATGAAAATTCAGAGCTCAATTTTTTTTTATTTTGAATGCTGCTGTGGATGCTGTTTTTCAGGTAGTTTGAATCTGTAAAGAAATGGTGGAGCTTCTCTTTAAGTGCTGCACAGGAAAAAAAAATTATTTCTGCTTGAATTTTCTCCATTAAAAACAAAAAGAAAACCACAGGAGATACTTTACCCTATTTGAACTAACAAACTGTCACAAGCCCCTGCTAGAATGTACTAGCAGAATCCCCTAGAACTGGAGTCCCAAAGCAAGAGAGAATTTATCTGGAAGGAATCACAGCTGAGCCACAACTTCTACCAGGGCTGCTTACTCAAGTGTGTTTTTCACAGCCTCACTCAGCTTCACTTAGATAACACATGATGCTTTGTGGACATAGGTGTGGCCAGAGGTTTCATGATGACCTTTTTTCTTTCTAACTTGTTTTAAACCAATTCCTCAACTGGCATACTTTGCAAAAAATATCTTACAAGGATACTCCTCTCCATGTTTCTTTCATGGGCTCTGTTTTGTTTGTTGGTTTTTTTCATCAATGAGTGCCTCTAGCCTTTTTTTAAGGTTTCATTGGTCTTATGTGAAAGGATGGATGACCTCTAAGATCTCTTCTCCAAATATTCAACGGAAATCAAGAGGCAAATGTCTGCTATAAATTTCCTTGAGAATGACCCTTTGGTCCCAAGGGTCTGAAAAGGACAGGGATATTTCATTCTCCCAACTTAGTCCCTTATCCCTTGTTCTGTAATACATGTCACTAGTATCCACCTGGTCTCCAAGTCTCAACTCTTTCCTCTTCCTGATAGATCAGTTTTACAATCTCTGGACGACTCATTGTGCAACGTATCTCAGAGAGCAACATTTACCCAGACAACAAATCTATCGAAATGTTCCTTTCTTTCGCCTATGGCCATACCTTAGACATGGTTTCATGCTTTGTTTTGTGTTGCTCATTGTTGACGCTACTATATTTGTTGCACTTGTGTGACTAGTTCCAAATCATACTGTACAAGCTACCAGCATAGAAGCTTTAAAATGTGTATCTGTCTAATCATATCCCTTTCTGACCTAAAACCATTTTTCTACTAGCTTATTATTCATGGGATTAAATATTACTTGCCTACTATAACATGTGAACCCTGGGTGATTTGGTCCTCATTCACCTCTGTCAGTCCTCTGGATTATTGCCAGGTAGTTGCAGGACCTACTCAGCAGAGTGAACAGAATCCAGGCTGCTCTAGGCCATGTTGCAACTGGTTCATTCCCTCCACTTAAATAATCTCATCCTCCCATTTCCTTGGCAGCTAGGATCTTATGAAATGGAAAATAGTCTCCCCTCCACTCTCCCACATGCCATACTCTCACTACCTTCCCACTGAGAACTGGCTGTTTAGCTTTGTGTTATCATACACTTTTTGCACATCTCCAGTAAAACAATTATCACAATTACACTTGATTACAAACCTGTTTCCATGCATGACATACTAGGAAACTATAAACTCCTTGAAGAATATATCTATTATCAATTACCAACCTGGCAGTTGAAACTACATTAAATAGTCAATAGAGTCAATAAATGGAGAAGTAACTTTTAGGATAAGCAAGTGTGGGGATGGAACCAGAGTCCTTTGGATATAACTGACAAGCTGACTTTAGAGCACAATGTGGTAAGGAAACAGTCAGTGTAACTTTGCATTGCAAGAATAGAATTCAGAAATGACAAGGAAAGAAATCCTATCCCTGCACAGGCCACACATTTAGGAATTACAGTAGATAAATTCACCAAAGGATTGCAGAAAAGTATCTAAAACCCATAGACATTGTGAAGTGGGAAAGAAACTGAAGAAGCAGAGAATGGGCAGGACACAGCTCAATCCTATATACAGACCATGAGTGAGAGTGAGTTCATTCTATGCAAGCCTAACATGGGCAGCCTGGCTCGTGGTTAGATTGACATAAATGGAGGGATGTACCAAAGACATTGGAAGCCATGTGTCATGTGTCTCGTGCAGTCAGCCAGGCAAAAGGCTGCATCATTTACAGCTTCTTCAAAATGATAGATGGGGTGACAATAAATACCACACATTTGCTACACACAAGGCACTGACCTCAATGTTTTCCATATGTGAGCTCATTTATTCTCCAAACAACTCTGTACGATAAGTATCATGAAAACATGATCCAGAAAAGTTTAGTCATTTCATAAAGTTTACATAGCTCGCGAGGAAAGGATCTAAGAACAAACATGAGCAATCTGGCTTCAGACTCCGTACTTATTCTGAAACTCAGTATATCAAGATCACATGCACTAAATTGAAAGCTGGCTCATATGAGGAGCACTCTCTATAGGACATGCCTAAAAGATGACATACCTAAGCCCCCATGGCAGAACTCAGTCACAGCAAAGGTCCACAGAGAATGGTCTGTGGAGGTACATAGTCCTGGAACACAAAGCAAGTCACTGCATTTTACAGTAGTGGAATTCTGACCTTCATTGTTCAGAGGACAGCAGAGAGGCTTGAAGGTCATAGTAAGCAAGGAGTGCAAGCATCACCCAGGCCCAGCCCTCTTGGTTCTTAACACCACAACCACTTGCTTTGCAGTCTTCCTGTTCACACCGCATCGCATCTCACACAGTCCCAACAGTACGAATCTTGCTAAATACCAGCACTTAGCACATCCTCTGAGGTTTTAGCAGGCACATAGATTAAACAGTTTCTTCTTCTGGGCTCTAATATCCACATGTCCATCTTTTTCCACTTTTCATGTCATTTTCCATGATTTTGATTTTTGAGTGTAGCAACAGTGCACTAGATCCCTCTGCTACCAAAGGCAATGCCAAACTTCACCTTTGAACTTCCCTTTGGTGTTCAATTCATTCATTCTTTCACCTAATCAGAAACTGATACCCAAAGTAATAGACAAATAACTAAGCTAGTTTTGTTTAGAAAGTCTCCAATATTTTGTATCAAAATGAATTCCATTCAATCAATACAAACAAAATGAATCCCATGCAATCAGTACAAATAAAAACTCAGAATAACTTAAAGTCAAATGCCCATCCCAGCAGAATGGATGAGGTATACTATCTTCATTCAATAGAATGCTATCTAAAAATACGCTAGAGTTATATCTAATTGCAGGAGTAAGTATAAGAATCCCATCTTAACCAAATCAATAAGACACCAAAGAATAGATACAATATGATTCCATTTGTGTGAAGTTCAAAAAGAAGTTAAATTACCTATGGGGTTAGAAGTAAGAAGATTAGCTTTCATTGTTGGGGTGGGGTAGTAATGGGGTGGGTTTGCTTTGTGAATTTCCATGAGCTATATGCCTAACCTTGATGTGCTAAACTGTGTTGAAGTACTTGGAAGATGGCATGGTCTTCCCTAGGATGGTAACATATCATCAAGTACAGGTTAAGATGAATGATTTCTCACTCAATCCTCAATAAAGACCAGGATTAGACTCTGTATCTAAAATAAAGTGTTTTCTAATCTTATGGTTCATTCCTATGACCTTTACAATGAGCCACAAATTGGATTTAATTCACTGGTAACTTTAATTTTTCTCCCCTTATCATACTGTATTCTTTTACAGACTTATCTTCAATAACTTCTCTCCTAGTCTATACATACTTTTAATAGCAATCTCTTGATTCTGCATTTTCATCAATATTTGCTGTTCATTCACTTTTTTTTTAATTTCACTCCAAACTTTGCAGTCCTTTGTAACCTCCTCTGTACCCCATGTCTTTCTGTCTTATTCTAACCTCTAAGATGTTACAGCAAAAATCCCCAAGGCTCTTCTGGTGAAAAAAAAATATCAAACACAAATGAATGATAGAACATGGAAGGACTGATGGAGAACTCCCCTTCATCCCAAAGCCTCCCCCGTTTTCACAGTTTTCTTCCATGAGGAGCCCCGCCAAGGCCATAGTAGAGCAGGAAACACCCTAGAGCAAGAGTCCCTGTGCTATTAATTCTTTCATTGTCCTGTGGATTCCCACATTAAGAACTATTAAGAACAAGTCCTTGCAATGACAAATCAGTTAGTTCAGTTGTTCACAGAAGCATCCCTTGGCATTGCTGAGTCTCAATACTTCAACATCAGTCAATTCAGTATACAGGTGAACTTGACTGAAATAAGCTCAGAACAGCCCAGTTCTGACTCATTAGTTACAAGTTTAAAATATATATATATATATATATATATATATATATATATATATAGCTGCATTGCAGAAGAAAGATATATACAATAGATTTAATAGATCTATTACAATAGATCTAAACCAAAATCACCAAGTAGGTAAGACATGGACCTACAAATTGAAACATGTTTAGTATACAATTATTAGGTATCATTTTTCTGTTACATCAGAAAGCACGGTGTTACCATACTTTACATGGATTTGTGGGGCCCAGAGCAGCTTGCCAGCCAGAGAGCAGGCCATTGCTGGCACCTGGTGGTTCCAGGAAGGGCCCAGGAACAGACACCATCTAGGAAAGAGTCAACACCTAAGGGGAAATATTTGACATTCCAAACATTCTCTTCCTGGGAAAGGAACTTTAACAATAGAACAGATAGTCTCCAGGTAAGGGTAAAGCTTAAGGACCACTACTAATTGTTGAAACAACTCTAGAATTCAAAGTAGCCAATGAATTTGTACCCTTGCCCGAATGTGGACCTATCTCAGAACTGTAACTCTGCAGTTTTGAAACCCCTAGAGAAACTCATACAATAAAAACTCTTGCCTGCTGCTGCTCAGGGTGACCCAAGCTAGCTTGTCAATAAAGGGACTCCTTGATGTTGCATTGAACCAGTCTCTTGGTGGTCTTTTTGGGGATCTGGACTCTGAGCACAATAGATTCATAACAATTAATTCTCCAAAACAGAGAAATCAAAATTATGACTAATCAGACCTTGAAAGCATTTCTGAAATCCAATCTTACCTAAAACTTCATCATTATTTAACCCCATGCAAATAGCCTTTCAATAAACCAACATCAGGGATCATTTACCAATTTATGGGCAACAACTTTTCTGATTCTTGGATATCCATGCCCATGGGCACAATCTGAAATGCATCATATCCATTGCAGCCTCAATAACCTTGAATTGAAAAATCTTTCTATTGTATTATATGCTTTTCTCTGTTGAATTCAGTGAGGCAGCTATACAAAATGCAACAGTTCAATACCAGACAGATATTTTCCCTCAATCTCTCAACTCTCTGAAACCTCTATTTCTTATTATACAGCACCATAATTTTAATAACATCAGCATTAGAAAGTCCTTAGCACTTTTTAATCTTCTTGTACTCGCTATTAAAATCTGAAACCTCACCAATTTTCAAATTTCTTTGTCCCTGAATAAGAATTATTCAGGAAGCCAGACAATAAAAGTGATTACTTATAGTATAAATTCACGAGTCAACTTCAATTCAATACATTTCTCAACTACCAAGCAATTTCACTGTTTTATTTGTAACTTCATTGATTCGCTGCATTTTGAACTGTCTCTACCTGGCTCCTCATTCAATTATATTTTCCCATAGACATTTAAATATTTTGTCTCTCTCAGTAAAAATATCATTACATCCCCTTCACTGTCTTAAAGATGTTGTCTAATTAAAACATCAGACATCAAAAATTATCCTTGTCATCTTCTTTAACATCTCTCACATCTAATCTACCTTGAAATTTTATTAGCTTTAACCCCTAAGTATGTCTGAAACATCTACTCTTCTCCATATCCATTGTTGCTACAATATGAGCTTCTCTCTCCTACACCTACAAGAGTTTCTTTTCTTTTTCTTTTTTTTATTATTGCAAATAAAGTAGTCACATTTTTTTATCCTTGTATATCCTTATTCAAGGTCCCTTCCCCCTCCCTGAACCACCTTACTACTGAACCACTGAATATACCAGACTCTTCCAAACACAAGGACTTTGCACTTGTCACTTGTCCTAGACGGAATGTTCTACAATTCCTTCATGTTTCTGTCCTTAGCCTACATGGCTCTATTAATATTTTGCAGCTCAGTCCAGTCATCATCTCCTCAGAGAATTATTCCTTTCCTATTTATACCAGGTGATTTCATTATACAATCTCAAAAGGACCCACACATTTCAGTCTTGGTATTTGTATTTGTGATTGTGTATGCCCATCATATTATTTTCTTTCCTATATCCACAACTCCCCATCACCCGCCCTCCGGGCAGGCGGTCCCAAGGTCCCACAGTCCCAATATTAGTTCAGCCTCCACTCCTGACAAATCCAGTTTTCTCCCCCCAACCTCAAGACTGAGTCAGGTGTTCCTCTAGGGGGAGTGGGATCCAAGGAGTCAGTCCAAGGTGTTTCTGATCCCAAGCTGTTCAGTGGTTGTGATTTGCAGCTTGGGCATGCTTTAAACATGTTTCATGTTTAAGAAACAAGAGTTTCTTAAGTCTCAAGGCATTTATTTGAATGCAGTCTACCTGTTTGCACATAGAATAGTCTCATTGTCAAAATCACTGCCAGCTTATAATTATAGCTTTCACTTATTCCAAATTTTACTCAGCTTTGCATTCATGATCTAGGCTATGCTTATCACTCTGATCTCAATCTTCACCACTCTTCTGGTGCTGAACCACCTTACTACTGAACCACTGAATATACCAGACTCTTCCAAACACAAGGACTTTGCACTTGTCACTTGTCCTAGACGGAATGTTCTACAATTCCTTCATGTTTCTGTCCTTAGCCTACATAGCTCTATTAATATTTTGCAGCTCAGTCCAGTCATCATCTCCTCAGAGAATTATTCCTTTCCTATTTATACCAGGTGATTTCATTATACAATCTCAAAAGGACCCACACATTTCAGTCTTGGTATTTGTATTTGTGATTGTGTATGCCCATCATATTATTTTCTTTCCTATATCCACAAGTCAACCTGTAGTATTTTGGCACATAATAGGTGCTCAAATATTTATTGAAAATCTAGTACACTAATAAAGGAATAAAAAAAGTGTTTAAGTCTCTCACAATAATTTCTGACTCCTCCAGCATTGATATCATAATAAATAATTAATAAATATTTAATTTTCATAAGTAAACTACATCAGGCAACTGGATAGAAACCACAAAACAGTAATAACCTTTGTTTCATAAGTATTGGGCTCTTATTCTAAATAGATTTTATACATGAATGACTACATAGTCCATTTCCATTTCCTTTTGTAGAGTGCAATTTAAAGACTGAGAGAAAATTGCAAACTACATTTGTTATCTGAACCTCTAACCCAGATAACAAATTCTATTGCCTACTTTCTATTCAGAACTTACTTCTCTGACTCATGCTACCAAGAACTCCAGAGGGAAATAATCCTAATTACTCCAACCATTAGCAGCATCCTTCAGTAAGGCATCTGAATTTAAATGACTTGTATATGACACCTGCATTAGACAATTTGTATTTTTACTGAATCACAGTGACTTGCATAGATAGATAGATAGATAGATAGATAGATAGATAGATGATGCACACATACATACATACATATATACATTCAACAAGTTAAAAGGTATGTGTATATTTAGCAACAATAATTTGCTAACTTTTTAAATGCTTCCCATTACAGAAGAGACTTTAATATCCACTGGGTCAACAGCAAATACAAAGCTTGATCAAATCATGCTGTCTACAAAAGAGGTATGTTCACTAAAACCTTTGCTTTTTCCAAACATTCTATTTACATCCTCAACAAAGATGGAGGGTGCTTGAAATCCTTCCTTAATAGGTCTTACAGCCTTTAAATCAAATTTAAACTCTGTACCACAGCTCGCCTTTGCCCACCTGTCCCACAGTCTGATTCTGCAGCTGTCTTTCACTCTCTAAACTCTCTCTGTTCATAAAGGACTTCTTCTTTTCCTTCAAAATGTCATGTTCTCTTTCCCCTGAGGGATCTTCAAGTATCCTATTTAAAATGGTTTCTCCAACCTTCCAACTGCTTCTTTTGCCTGATGAATGCTTACTCATCTTCCAGGACTGAGCTTAAGTACCATTGCTTTAGAGATTTGTCTTAGCTATTCCCTTCCTGAAAGAACTTGGGATTTTCACTGGATAGCACTGTTAACTGGTCCAAAAATGCAGGCAGAATAAAGTAACAAGCAATGAAACTTGCAACAGAAAAAGGCTAATGCGATTGCAATTGATTATGTAAGCAAATAAAAAGTGGAGAAGGTAAGTATATGTGCCTATTAATTTTTACCAACTTGGCAGTAACTCGAATTACCAGAGAAGAGTAACCCTCAAATGACGAATTGGCTGCATCAGGTTGGCCTGGAAAAAAGTCTGCGAGGCACTTTCTTAATTTATGTGAGATGGTCCAGACCACCATGCAAGGGGCCATCCCTGGTCAAGTGGTTTTGAGTTTTAGAAGAAAGCAAATGATGGGCAGTAAGTGAGTAAATGGCTTTCTTCTTTAGTCCCTGCCTTCACTTCTACCCTGACTTCCATTGATGATGGACTGTGACAAAAAAGTGTAAAGCAAACAAATCCTTTCACCCCAAGTTGCTTTGGGTCAGTATCTTACCATAGAAAACTAGGACAGTGTATAATCCAAAGTTTTCCAGAAAAATGTAACTAATTTAGAAGACCTACAAATAGAATTAGAAATGGAAACAGTATAAAGGGAAGAAAAATTACAGATAATTCATTAAGAGTGATGTCCATAGCTCTTTAGAGAACTCTATTTATATTTGTCTGTCAAGAAATATGTTTGAGAAGTTAGTTCACATGATTACAAGGGCTTTGTAGCCCCACATACTGCCATCTATAAACCAAAGTTCTGGGAGAGCCAATAGCATAATTCAACCAAATGTGAAGACTAAGAATAAGAACTATTTCATTAGTCCTAGTCTCTGAGAAAGACAAAATGAGATAACATACCCATTAAATGATAAAACAAGAAGAGAAAGAAAAGACAAGAGGAGGAGGATTTCCCTTTTCTCCATCTTTGCTCCATTGGAGTTCTTAACATACTGAAAGGGACCCTAACATACAGGGGAAAGTGATTTCTTTACCAAATATGCTAATGTAAATGATAATCTTATCTAGAACTTTAAAAATACTGAAGGGGAAAAAAAAAGAAAGATGAAACCTTAACCTCCAAGTTTTGTGCTCCATTCAAGATGAAATATGAGATTGGCTACCAAACTGAAAAATCCAGAGAGCAGAAAGACAAAGAGAAACTTGAGAATAACACTGAGTGAGTCAGATTAATAACAGAACAGTCAGGGGAAGAATTGCAAATCTTAAAACAGCTAGAGCTTCAGAATGAACAGCCATGTAACCTGAAGCAAATGTCTCAAAATGGCCTCTTTTTAATAATTTAATAATTTTGTGTTCAAATATGTGTTCATATATTTGTAGGGGTTATAATTTAAAGCATATAAATGTCAAAACAAGACAATAATAATTGTGTTCAGAAAGTAACTCCATGTTTATTCCAACCCATCTGATCCCATTTTATCCCTAGGCCACCCAACCACTACCATTTTTGATCATTGGCCAACCTTTTATGTTAGACGCACTCACCTAATATTAGCATTTGCCTGTGTATTAGGCCAAAGCCTCTTCAGTCATTTTGATCTAGGATCATATTTTGCTTTCTAAGCTACCACTGTTCCTCTTTCTTAACTCTGAAAGAATGTCATCTTTACATTGAAACTGGTTGTCAATTGAGGTTGTATGAATCTCTTTTCTCTAACAGCTAAATTTAACCACAACATACTTTCCTATCTAGTTCAACTTCTTTTCTTTATTAAAAAAAATAATTTTAATATACTTACCATGGTTAGCACTCTCTCCCTTTTCCAACCCCATACCCACATTCATTCCACAGAGAGGGTAAGGACTTCCAGAGTGAGTCAATGCAGTCTGGCATATCCAGTTGAGAAAGGACCAAGCCCCTCCCCCCTCCAGTATAAAGTCTGAACAAGATGTTCTTCTTGTTCTTCTAGGAAATGGGTTCTAAGAAGCCAGTCAGTTCAAGATTTAAAAACCAAAATAGAATCAATAAAGAAGACACAAACCAAGGAAATGTTGAAAACGGAAAGTCTGAGTAAAGGAACAGGAACTATTGATGCAAAAATAGCTAACAGAATGCAAGAAATAGAAGAGAGAATCTCTAGAGTGGAAGATTTGATAGTAGAAATAGATACATCAGTCAAGGAAAACACTAATGCCAAAAAAGTCATAACACAATGGTCCAAGAAATCTGGGACACTATGTAAAGACCAAACCTAAGAATAATAAAAATAGAAGAACTCCAGCTCTTCAAAGGCACAGAAAATATATTCAACAAAATCATAGAAGAAAACTTTCCCAACCTAAAGAAGGAAATACCTATAAAGATACAAGAAGCTTATAGAATACCAAGTAGACTAAAAACCCCCCAAAAAAGTTCACTCACCACATAATAATCAAACTACTTAACATAAAGAATAAAGATAAAATATTGAGAGCTACAAAGGAAAAAGGCCAGCTAACTTATAAAAGAAGATCTATAAGAATAATACCTGACTACTCAGTGGAAACAATGAAAATGATAAGGTCCTAAACAGATGTTATACAAACACTAAGAGACCATGGATGCCAGCTCAGACTACTGTACCCAACAAAATTCTCAGCCGCCATATGTGGAATAAATGAGATATTCTATGACAAAATCAGATTTAAACAATACCTATCCACAAATCCTGCCTGGTTCAACTTCTAATCACTCAGGTCATTTTCTGTGTAATTTATTGTCCTGTATTATTTTAATCTAGAGAGAACATCTATTTACATATACACCACAAGCAGAAATAGATATACTGTTTAAATTTTTCTACCTTGTTCACTGTGTTTTTCTCTCATTAGAATATAAACATTAACTTGGATGGCCTTAACTTGACTAATCTTTAGGCAGGCTTCATCTCATTTCTTACTTACTTCCTTTTCCTTAGAGCATTTTCCACAGAATATATTCAGTGAAAACAAATTTCCTAACCCCTTTCCATATTTATAAACCAGAAAATACTTGATCAAGGAAATTGGGGAATATTTCTCAAGACATATTCATCAAAAACACAGGGCCTTGACTATTACACAGAGTCTAGGCCCAGCACTGATAAGCATCAATTAGTAAATACAGGTGGCCAAATCCCATTGATCAACCTTCCTGGGATTTGTCTCAGGAAAATTCTTTTTCCTTCATTGCAACTTGATCTCTTCAATAGTCCTGAATACAGAATTCTATGAAGTTATTAACAATATTTAATATAGCTTCTTCTAAATAATTCCATGAATACAGGAGAAATTGCAAGTTTACCCACTGCTAGATCCCTACCATTTAGAGTAAAGAGGGAACTCAATGTGTAGTTGACAGTAAGTTGGTGAATGAAATTAAAGAAGCCTTTCTTTTGTATACCTAAAGGATTATTTTGATAGAAAGAAGATAAATCTTTCTTGGGTCACTCTTACGCGTTTCCAAATATACCACCATATCTCTGAAGTCAATATAAACAGTTCTTATTCACTCTACACACCAGAAATATGATGAAGCTAATGATCAATGTTAGTGGTGTAAACTTATCTCTGCTAACATGAAAATTATATATATATATATAGAGAGAGAGAGAAGCAGGAAATTATATAATATATATCATAATCACTTTTTGCTAATATAGACAATATTGTCATTAACTAGACATATTGCTATTAACTTTAACTTTTAGATTTTAGTAATGAACATGAAATACAATAGATTTTAAAATTCAAACAGATACATTGGATACATAGTTTAGTCTAAAAATTTCTAATTCTAAGAAAGTAATGTTGCCAGCCTCCTGATATCTGTACCTCTTCATTGAAAGTATCTAGGACAATGGAATAGAGAGTAGTTCACAAGCCCCACGCCTACTGAGAAGCTATTGATAGTAAATCTTTACTATTGATAGAAAAGAAGGAGAATTGGTTCTTTAAGGGTGGGACTCCTAGTAGGTTGACTACACTCCATTGGTGGCCACACAATATTATATTAGAATACAAATTGGATTCCTTGGATTACTAAAATAAAAAGTTATTTTAATACAGAGGTTGGGGGAGGAGTGGGATTTGATGTCAGAGGATTTGGGGGAAGAAGTAAATGGTAAATATGATTAAAAATACATTATATGCAATTCTCAAAGAATTAATAAAAATACTATTTTAAGCAGCTAGAACAATTACAACAGCTATAAAATCTCAAACATAAGCATTTGAGGAAGGCCATTCAAAACTTAATAGAATCCCTTCTGCAAGGAAAAGAGTATCTGAAGAGAGATAATTTTTAATTGGCACATTGATCTAAATACAAACACAGTGAAAAATATTGTCATGGGCCAGTCATAATGGCCCATAACTGTCTTCCCAGTCCTCGGAAGCTTGCAAGAGGAATATCATTAAATCCAGGTCAAGCTATGATGCACAGGGAGTTTGAAGCAGCCTGGAATATGTCAATTCAACGCTAGCTTGAGCTACATATAGAGATGCTAGAAAGAAAGGTAGCAGGAGAGAGAGGGAGAGAATGAAAGGAAAGAAAAATGGAGGTGAGAGAGAGGAGGAAGAATGCAAAAGGGAGAAGCCAGGCATTTATGTTTCCTCAAAGAACACAAAGCAGAAATGTACTGGGAAAATCTGTACCTGTGACCATAGTGCTGACCAGCTCAACATGTCAACTCATAAGACTGCCACTGATGGTAGGCAGCAAACCCAGAAGGCATGCAGGTCTTGGGGGCTGGAGAGACGACTCAGAGGTTAAGAGCACTGACTGTTCTTCCCGAGGTCCTAAATTCAATTCCCAGGAACCACATGGTGGCTCACAGCCATCTATAATGACATCTGGTACCCTCTTCTGTACACTGTATATATAATAAATAAATAAATCTTTAAAAAAAAAAAGAAGTCATGACTTGTCACTAGGATAGCTTCTGTGGAGGGTGAACTCTTAGGAATCTGCGGAACTGTGATCCTTCTGCCCCATCCTCCTACAACAGACAAGCCAACTATGAAAAAGATAGACTAGAGCTATCCTGACTTTCAGCCATGAGACCTGCCTTCCTCCAACCACTCCATCTGACACAGAGAACTGAAGCAGAAACTGTCTATATTAGCATGACTATATGCTCTACTCAGGATCTACTAAAGAGGCTCTGTTTTCCAAGAACTTCCTGTTCCAAATTCTTATTTTTCTGTTATTGGAAATTTCCAAAAATTTTACTTCATCAGTAGAAAACATCAGCAGATAGCTTGTACTCTTAAGATCTCTTCAGTTCTTTGCTGCAAAGCCCTCATCTTGGAACTCTTTGTATCTTAATGGTAGAGTTCATGCATAGCATGCACAAAGGCTAAAATTCCTTTGGCCAAAAGTAATCATCTTCACTTAACTACCCATCACTAACACTCAACTGTTGCCCTTACTCATTCTCTTTTTTATTGAAAAGTTTTTTTTATACCAACCAGTGTTTCCCTCCCTCCAGTAATCCCCCAGCCTCACCCCACCACACCAGGCATCCACCCATCAGGGTGAGAACTCCCAAGGCGATTCAATACAATCTGGCATATCAAGTTGAGGCAGGACCAAGCCCCTCCCCACTGCACCAAGGCTGAGCAAGGTGTTCCTCCATCGGGAATGAGCTCCAAAATGTCAGTTCATGCTCTAGGGATAAATTCTGGTCTCCCTGCCAGAGGCCCCACAAACTTCCCAAGCCACACAACTGTTATCCACATTCAGAGGGCCTAATTCAGTTCCATGTAGGTTTCCAGATGTCTATTCAGAGTCAGTGAGCTCCCAATAGCTTGGGTCAGCTGTCTCTGTGAGTTTTCTCATCATTATCTTGACCTCTTTGCTCATATAATCTCTCCTCCCTCTCTTCATTTGGACTAAGAGGTGGATCCAATGCTTAGGTGTGTATCTCTGCATCTGCTTCCATTAGTTTCTTGATGAAGGTCAATTTTAACAGATCACTACAACCTGTCCTAGCTTAGAAATGCTGGCCTTCTATTGCATTTGCATTCCTCAATAGTTCTTGTCCTTGTTTTTCCGCATGGTGACACAGCCACAATTTCATAAGGTAATGTTCTCCCTGACTTTGATCAGTAAAAACATCAATTCTACTTTCTCTTGTTGGCAAGGTGGATCAGCAATTTGTGGACATGGAGCTTTTGAGAGCCTCATGACAAGAGATCTCACTAGACCTAATACCTCTAATAACACTAGCCCATATGTCAGTGATGAGTGTTGCACCATTCAATGAACTCACTTTACACTTTGGCAACCTCATCTGGGTAATTATAGTTCACTGACAGTTTCTTGTAGTTCAGATACAACAACTGGCCCTTCTCTTTAATATAAGCTTTACATCCAAAGAACACAGATTATGAATTTTTCTTCCTTTGATTTCTAGAGTAACAAGAGAAGAAAGGTGACCAAAGTCAAAGTCTCATGCAGAAAGGGAAATGGTTTTTTCACCATTCACAATGTTTAATAAACAAAACTTTTTGTTTTGTTCTGTTTTTGAGGCAGGATCTCACTGTATATCCAACTGCCCTGGAATTCCCTATGTATACTAAGCTTTCCTCAAACTCAGAGATCTTCCTTCACCTCTGCCTCTGCCTCTCTGCCTCTAGCTCTTGCTTCTACCCTCTTGCCTCCTCTGCCTCTGCCTCTGCCTCTGCCTCTGCCTCTGCCTCTGCCTCTGCCTCTGCCTCTGCCTCTGCCTCTGCCTCTGCCTCTGCCTCTGCCTCTGCCTCTGCCTCTGCCTCTGCCTCTGCCTCTGCCTCTCAGGAGAACTAAGAATAAAGTTGTGCACCATCTTAAACAAACCTTTTTAAAGATGGTGACACCAGTGACAGAGATGAACAGATTCCTGTGAGCTGTTGGACATTATGGGAGAGATATAACATCATGGAATTACGTGAAGCAATACAAAGGCGGTCAGTAGATCCTCATACTAGACCATAGAATTAGAATTCTCATGTATGGGAATAAGTACTGCATGAAAAGATAAGAAGAACTTCAATGCAAGCATCTGCCTGGCTAAGATACAATTTTCACACCCAGCAAATAGATAGCAATGTATTTCAACTCTCCTTTGCCTTTATTTTAGAATCATGCCCCAAAGCTCAAAGACAGGAAGTATTCATCATGAATGAAGATCAGAACAGACAAAAGTGTCTTCTTATGTAAGCAGAAAAATTAAATAAAGGTGTTTCATTACTTGCTCTTTCCTATTCTCTTGGAGCTAATTCCCACAGCAGACAGACCGCTTTGTCTCAGTGGAAAACTCATGCAAAATAATACAGGCCTGCAACATCACTCAATTTCAATGTAAGAAGAATGTCTATCATTAAATCTGCATATTACCCAACCAGCACACTACATTCTAATCTGGAATTTAAGGCTGACTTTAACCACCAAGCTTTTTCTACCCTTTGAGTTTCACTCACCCCTCTTTCATCACTAAGACTGATGGTTTAAAAGTTTGTTCTCTCAAACTGAAATTTGGGAGCTTTTCCTTTCAGAGGCTGTACATGACCATCTTTCACTAGATGCCTTGCAATGCTCAGAGGATAGTCCCACCTAAACCCCAAGGTGGCCAATCACTAAACATGCATGAAGGTATAGTGGGATTATGCTGGTAATGTTGTAAATATTTGTCCTGCCTATGGGTTTAATAAAAGCTTCTTGGCCAAAAGCAGACAGGAAGTGTGGGCAAGGCTACCAGGCTAAGAAAACTGGGGAACATCTTGGAGCAGAGTCAGATGCCAGACACAGATATTACAGAGTCACTGGAGCTGCCAGGAGACGCAGAGGAAATGCTGCCATGAGAAAAGGTACCAAGCTGTGTGGCTGAACAAGATGGGTTGAGTTAAGATGAAGGAGTTAGCTAGTTATATGCATGGCCTAGGTCAATCAGCATAAAAATAATATAAGCATCTGTGTGTCTCTGTGGGTCTGTAGGACTGCTAGCTGCCCACCAAAACTCTGGTCCAGGCCCGGAAGGTCAGGCCAGAAACCTTTTACAACATGAAGGAGTAACAGATCTGGCCAATCACACTGGAACATTTCTTGCACATGAGGATAAGACTATGCATGGGATGAAACTCATCAGAGATGTGAGCAGTGACCAAGAAGCAAGGAACCTCGTCTATCTGAGATATTTCCCCTGACCATTCACTCCCATTATTTACAAGAGATGAATAATCTAAGGAAACATGAGCTGTAATGTCTTGACAGAGTAGCACTTATGTAGAAACTGAACAGCAGTTAGGCAGAAACTGAAGATAAGAGATGTTCAGTAGGGAGAATATCTACCTTGGGCAAGTATAGGTTTGCCTTCAATTCCTTCAGAAACCAGTAGAATGCCTAATTGTTCAATATTTTAAAATCTTCATACTACTTCAATTCTTTGTTGAAGTGTAAGATCAAAGTGAGTGAAACAAAAATCTATTACTCATAAAACTATAAATATAAAATAAAAATCAGTATTATGGTTCCTAAAAGTAACAGAAAAGAAGCAATGTAGAAGACAGCTGAGTTCATCTAGAAAGTGGCACCTAGAAAATGTCTCAAAAACTGAGAAATTAAATAACAATACTGGGAAATTAAATAACATGCTTGTAAATATGAACTGTGTCAAAAGAGAATTTGAAAGAGAAATTAAGCCTATTTTGAACTATATAAAAATAAAAAGACAACCTAACACCATTTGTGGTGTGTAATGAAGGCAGTGTTTAGAAGAAAATGAATAAGCTACAACAACCAAAAATGGATTCTAAAGCCAGTTTTCTAAATTGACATCTTACCTAGAAATTCAAGAACAAATTAAGTAAGTCACAAATAAAATAATGGAAATATTTGTTTTAAGTTGGAATGGAAAGCAATGTAGTTGAAAACAAGAAATCAATAAAATTAATAAAGCCAAACAGCTGCTTTTTCAAGAAGATCAGTATAATAAATTCCTAGTCCAATGAATAAAAACTGTCAGTGGGAGGAGAAGAAAAAGAGGGAGAGAGTTAGAGAGAAAAAGGGATAAAACACGTTAGATGACACCATCACCAGGCTTAAAATCATAAAGTCTAAACATATCAAAAGAACATTATGAACAATTCTATGTCAATAAATTTGACAACCTTAATGAAATGAGAATATTTTCTGAAAAATGTTATCTGTTAAAACATATAATAAAAGAAATAGGCCACCTAAATAAAAACATATCTACTTAATAAAATTAGAGAATAATAACCTACAAAACGAAAATGTATCATACCCAGCTGTGTTCCCCAATGAACTCTCTCAAACATTCAAGAAAAAACTTCTCCAGTTCTCTACAACTTCCAAAGCATGAAAGCAGAGAGAATACTCCTGGCATGTCATGAGACACCATTACCGTCAAAACAAAGCTAAAAACATTAGAAGAAACTATAGACAAATGTCTCTCATGAATATAAATGCAGAACTCTAAACAATATATTAAGAAATCAAATCTAGCAATGTAAAATAAAACATTATACATGGTGACTAGGCAGAACTATGTATGCCAAGACTGCACAGCTGATTCACATTTGAAAGCCAAACAGCACATTAAAGAGAGGAATTTGTATGATCATATAAATACATGTAGAAAAATGCATTTGACAAAATTTAACACGAAATCAGCAAACTAAATATATATACATCAGCCTAGTCTCTACAAACTGAGTTACAGGACAGCCAGGGCTACACAGAGAAACCTTGTTTCTAGTGCAGGGTAGTGTGAGGGGAGGGGAAAGAAGAATATATACATGACTTCAATTTAAAAATGAGAAGCCTCAGCAAGAGGATACATGGATTAAAAAGACTACTTTATAAATAAAATTTAAAATTTTTAAAAAATGAGAAGCCTTACAACAAATAGCATACCTCATAGTGAAAAACTGTTTATCTCTCCCCTCTCACTACTTTTGTGTAACATCATAACAGAAATCTCTACTAATTCAATAAGATGAGAAAGAAGAAAGATGGTATATTAATTGAAAAGTAAGGGAAATAATGTTAATATTAGTCAGTTATACTTCTGTAGATCAAGAATGGACATATGAAATCTGACATCTAAACCACAATATTATTTATGTTACTATACACAAAAATGAAATATGCAAATATAAATATAAAATGTGCGTAAGATGTATGTGAGAAAATAAACAAAATTTGTATAAGCTATGCCAAAAATAGGGACTGGGAAGATTCCCAGTACTTAAGGTGCTTGGCATCAAAGCATGAGGGCTGGTGTTCAGGTCCCCAGCTAGCACATAAACAGTAGGTAAGTATGAGAGTTGACCTAGAACCCCAACACTCAGAAAGGAATCACTGTTTGGAACAAGATGACTAGCTAGACTAGCCAGATCAAGGAGATCTGAGTTTGACCAAGAAACTCTTCCTCAAAATATAAGGTGAAAAAAGTTAGGTAAAGACAATGAATAGCAATTTCTGACTGCTGTAAACATGCTCACACACAATTACATATGTACACATACATGGATGCCCACACACTTGTGAACATGCATATAGACATGTAATCCACATATACAAAAAGGCTACCAAAAAATGAATATTCCATTTTTATGAATTGTAACACTCGACATTACCTACATACTAATTCTTCTTAGTTTGAACTATTAGGACAATATTCTAATCAAAAATTTTAGTGGATACCAACAATATAATTTTGAAATCTATATGGAGAGGTAAAACAGAATTTTCAACATAATATTGAAGAAAAGTTGCTACCTAGTTATAAAACTTACTATAAAGCCACAGCAATCAAGAAAGCATGGGACTAGTAAAAGAATAAACAAGGCAATGAATACAGCAGAACACATAGCCCAGAAATAGACTCACATGCAATTACTTAACTGATTTTTGACAAGGAAACAAAGTAGAACACTGTAATGTGGGGTGGGGGGTTGTCAACAAATGGCAGAACAACACATATCCACAATAGAGTAGTTTTAATTTGCATTCCCCTAATGACTAAGGATGCTGAACATTTCTGTATTTCTCTGCCATTTGAAATCCCTCTGTTGAGAATTCTGTTTAGATCTATACCCCATTTTTTTAGAGATAAAAGTTTTAATATTTTCTTATTTTTTATGAATAAAGCCATATTTTTTCATCCATGCATCCCCTTGTTCAAACCCCCCTGCCCTCCCCCCCCTCCCAGTCACTCTCCCTTTTCCCCATGACTTTATCTCCGTAGCAGCAAGGGCAGGAGGTCCTAAGGTGCCTTAGTTCAGTATATATCCCATTTTTAATTGGATTATTTGGTTTGTTGATGTCTAGTTTTTTGAGTTCCTTATGTATTTTGGATGTCAGATGTGTAGTTGGTGAAATCTTTTCCCATTCTGTAACCTGATGCTTTGTCTTACTGTCAGTGTCCTTAACCTTTCAGAAGCTTTTTAGTTCCATGAGGTCCCCTTTATTGATTGTTGATCTTAGGGTCTGCAGTATGGATGGTCTGCTTCATCTTACACTTGTCAGAATAGCTAAGATCAAAAACACAAGTGACAGCTTATGTGGTTGAGGATGTGGAGCAAGGGAAATGTTCCTTTGCCAGTAGGAGTTCAAAATTTGTACAGCCACTATGGAAATTAATGGTAGTTCTCAGAAGATCGGGAATTGCTCTAACTCAAGACTCAGCTTTACCACTCTTTGGCATATGCCCTTTAAATTGAAGGATGCTCAACTATGTTCATAGTAGCATTGTTCATAATAGCTAGAAACTGGAAACAATATACATGTCCCTCAACTGAAGAATTATATAGAAAATGTGGTACATTTATATTATATTATTCAGCTATTAAAAAACAATGACATCTGAAATTTGTGGGCAAATGTATGGAACTAGAAAGAAATCATCCTGAGTAAGCCAACTCAGACCCAGAAAGATAAACATGGTATGTACTCACTTATAAGTGGAAATTAGCTGTTAAGTAAAGGTTGATTATGATTCAATCCACAAATCCAAAAAAGCTAAGTAACAAGGAGGGCTCAAGGGAAAGACACATAGATCTCATTGGAAAGGGGAAATAGAAAAGATTTTAAGAGTAAACTGGAGGCAGGTGGGATTGGAAAGGAGTGGTCAGGCAGTAGGGTGAGAAAACTGGAATTGAGGTGCATTTGAGAGCAACATGGAAATCTATTGTATTGGAAACTCCCTGGAATCATCAAGGGTGATCCTAACAAAGATGCCTAGTAAGTGGGCATATGGAACTTGAACCACCCATTATCTATAACCAGCCAAGGTTTCTAGCAGTAGGACTGGGGCACCAACCCTGCCAAAAACCTTTAACCTACAATCTGTCCTGCCTGCAAGATATGCTAAGGTAATGGTGGCACCAAACTTCTGGGAGTGACCAACCAAACTAGTATAACTTGATGTCCATGCCCCAAGATGAAGCTAATGCCTGACACTGCCTGGATGGCCAGGAACCAGAGGTTAGACAGCTGAAAAACACAGTAAAGAACCAAACATGACAAAGGAAAAGTTCAATGAAATTATTGCTAGGAATATTTTGCCATACTTATAGATCTGCACCTAGCCCAATTGTCATCCAAGAGGCATTGTACAGCAACTGAAGGGAACAGAGGCAGAGACCCACAGCAAACACTAGGGGAAGCCAAGAGAACTCTGTAGAAGACAGGATTGGAAGGCAGGTGCAGGAGTCCGGGGGATTGAAGACACCAAGAGAACACAGCCCACAGAATCAACTAAGCAAGGTTCATAAGGGATCACAGAAACAAGTGGCAATCACTGACCTGTAAGGGTCTGAGCTAGGCCCTCTGTATATACAATACAGTTGTGTAGCTGAGTGTTCTCGTGGGACTCCTAACCATGGGGGTAGGGTGGAAGTGTTCTCTGGCTCTTTTGCCTGCTCTTTGGACCCTTTTCCTTCTGCTACATGGCCTCATCCAGCCTTGATATGAGGGTTTGTGCCTATTCTTATTATAACTTGTTATGTGGCATTCAGTTGATATCCCTGGGAGGCCTGCTCTTTTATTTTAATGGAGGAGGAGTATCTAGGGAGAACTGAGGTATGGAGAAGGACTGGTAGGTGTGAAGAGAAGGGAAACTGCAATTAGAATGTAATGTATGTGAGAAAAAATAAGAAAAAAAAAGGATGGTACTTGGTCACTGTGAATGCCCTTCACAAAAATTAACTCAAAATGGATCATATACTTGAATTAAAAAAAAAGAAAGTATAAAGCTTGTGGGGGATAATAAAGATGTCTTAGTATATTTTCTGTTGCTATCATAATATATAAACAAAGTTTATTTGGGCTTGTGCTTCTGGTCCAAAGATTAAGAAACATAGCTTATGAGGTCTGTCTTGCTAGAAATCCTAAGGCACTTCCAGACGTCACAAGGCAAGAGACAGGAAGCATACAAGAGACCTACCCAAATGGGTGCTGATCACACGCCTGCTTTTCAGAAAATCCAAGATCTGTTGGTCCCATGAATGGATCAGTCCATTCACAAAGCACAGCCCTAATCACCTCTAAAATGTCTGTCTGGATCTACCTCTTATAGTTTCATAATGAGGATTAATGGAAGACAGCCCATCTTCAAACCACAGTGAAAGAAGAAAATTGAGGTCATGTTAAGTATAGTGATAATTATTGCAAGGTATGTATATGTGTAGGCATCACCTATGTGCTCTATGTATGGAAGCCAATGCACAGCCTTGAGTTGCATTTTTCAAGAACTGTCAACCTTTGGTAGGGGTGTGTATGTGTGAGTGTGTGTGTGTGTGTGTGTGTGTATGTGTGTGTGTGTCTGTGTGTATGTTTGGGTGTGTCTGCTTTTATGTTTGTTTTTTGACAGGGTCTCTTATAGGCCCTTAATTTTCCAAGTAGACTAGACTGGTGAGAACCCCAGAGATTTGTGTGTGTATGTGTCTCTCTCTCTCTTCTCAAGTACTGGAATTATAATTACACACCAGATGCCTAACTTTTTCATATACATTATTGAGCTCTAACTCAGGTCCCGATGTTTGGAAAAAAAATGTATCTTGCTGAATGAACCATCTTTTTAGCCAATGACAATTTTGGAACCTAAGAACAAAAGCACAAAAAAATTAAAATGATCATTAAAACTTTAAAAAGTATAAAATTCTACTTTGTGAAATATGTTGTCAAGAGATTGAGAAGACATATCACAGAGTAGGAGAAAGTACATTCAGGAGACAGATCTGATAAAGAATTGTTACCCAAAATAAACAAGGTAATCTTAAAACTCAAAAAAATAAAAAAAAACCTAAGCTAGATTATAAACTTATAATATAGTACTTAAGAGTTGAAGGCAAGAGGATCAGAAGTTCAAAACCAGCCTCCTCTAGTGAGCTCAAGGCCTTGAGACTATCAAAATAATTTAAACAAAACTAATTAATAGATGAATAAAAGATATTTTTGATAAGTTACCAAAGAAAATATTTAGACAACACATATGAGCATTTGAAAAGATATTTGGCAGCATTATGTCATTAGATAACTACAAAGCAAAATGATCTTCCACCATAGATTGATTCAAAAACCCAAAATATTAATTCTAACAAATATTGACAAAGATGTGAGACAATAGATTCCATCTCATCCACTGCTGATGGGAATGTAAAATACTACAGTCACTTTGACAGAAAGTTTTGTAGTTTTCTCAAACTGAGCACACACCATACGATGCAGCAATCTTGCTCCTCTATACCAACTGACTTAAATATGCTGAAAGTTTATATCCATATATAAATCTTCACACAAACATTTGCAACAGACTTTCTCATTACTGAAAAACCTGGGAAGCATCAAGATGTCCTTCAGTAGGTGAATAAATTTGCATGTGTTTAGACAATGATATATCACAGAAAGGAATTCTGAATGCTTATTGCTATGAGAAAGGAGAGGACACAGAAAGCCTGAAAACCACGGTCCCAATTATATGGCACAATTATACGCCATAGTATTTAATGACAACACTATGAGACACCTGAAGGATTGATGACTGGGAGGAGTTTATAGGTAAGAATGAAGATGCAAAGCAAGGATGGCTTTCAGGACAGTAAAACTAAAGGCCTACACAGTGTATTTGTGCTCCCACACACCATTGAACCTGGCAACACATACTAAACAAAAGGTGAACCCTCGGGTAAATGCAAGCTTTGAACATGGGCAATGTGATGTGCCATGCAAATTGGTCAACTCTAATAAATGCTCATGCTGACGTGGGACTCTGACAATGATGAATCTGCGTGTGTAAAGGAGAGGGTTGCATGAGGAACCTCTGTACTTCCCCTCAATTTTGCTGTGACTCTAAGCTGTTCTTTTAAGAAGTCTGTTTTACAAATGTCCTTAAGGCTTAGCTATGAAATTTCTTAAGACCAAATGTTGATATATTATCATCTACTAGGAAACAGTAAAAAGGATAGAGCAACACTCGGTGATTTGTCCCTACATGTTAAAACACATTCCTCAATGCATCAGTGTTGAGAAAATATCCTAATGAGAGGCACTTAGTTCCTGAATGCTCCAACTCATGAATAATCAATGTTACATATATAAGTCAGTGTCTCCAACCTTCTGCCATGTGAGGGACTGCAATAAGACCTTCACCACCACACACACACACACACACACACACACACACACACCTTTTCATCTTATGTTTCCAACCTCTGGATCAAAAGAGAAAAAAAAGAAAGGAAGGAAGCAAAGAAGAAAAGAGGGAGAAGAGGAAGGGAGGAAGAAAGGAAAGAAAAAAGAAGCAAACAAAAACAATGAAAGAAAAAACAAAGAAATCACAAAGAAAAAAAATAAAAGAAAGAAAAAGAATTCCTGTAACTTATAACTTATAATCTGTTTTAAACAGATTAAGCTAGGCCACTGATTTAATAGTGTTGAATCAATCTATCAATCTAAAAAATTCACATCAAAGTTCTAGCACCATTTTTTTTAAAGAAACAAAACGAAAAAAATTCTTAGAATTCACATATAGGCACAAAAGATCCCAATACCCAAAACAATTCTAAGGAAAAAGAACAATGCTAGAAATACCACCATTCAGATGACGAATGAAACTACAGATCCAAGCTTTTTAATAAAAAATTAGAATGGTTCTTAGATAAAATAGGAGATGTAGGTCAATGGAACTCAGCAAAGGACCCAGATACAAACCCTCATAGCTACAACCACATGACTTTTTTTGAGTAATTTAATTACAAATTTTCCCTTCCCTTTTCTCCCACCAAACTCTCTCATATATTCCTCACCACTCTCCTTCAAATTTATGGCCTCTTTATTTACTAATTATTGTTGCATACATATAGATAAATAGATAGATTCCTAAATATAATTGATTCAGTTCTTATAATATTCCTTGCATGTATGTTTGCAGGGCTGACCATTTGACACTGGACAACCAATGGGTGTGCTCTTCCCCGGGGAGGACCACCTCTCCTGCTCCCAAATTTCCTCTGTTGCCTGTTGTTCCCTGCATGGACTGAGGTCTCATGAGCCTTTCCCACCCAGTTTGGCATGTTCACTGATATCATCCTCGTTTGGCTCACATTTGGGGCCATATTGGTGAGACACTAACATGTAGCTCCTTTCTGATGTTACTAAGAGACACAATCTCACAACAAACTCCCTGGTCTTCTGGTTCTTTTGTTATTTCAGAAGAGGGAACCATAGATTTCTGGCAAATATGCCAAAAATAAACACTGGGAAGAAGACCGTCTTTAACAAATGATGTTAGAAAAACTGTATCTCCACATGTGGAAGAATGAAGTTAGAACCCTCCCTATCTCTCAACTCCAGATAGCACAAAGACCTTAATGTATGAGTTGAAACTTGAGAAAACTGTTCTTAAAACCTAAATAAACACTTCAATATTTAGGTATAGGCAAGGATTTTCTTAATAAAGCTCCAGCCCCTTCATAAATAATATCAACAATTGACAAATGAACTCTTAAAATTAAAATTTTCTACTGAGAAAATCAACAATTTAATAACCTAATTAGACCAAGAACTTAATGGAGAAGTCTTGGCTAGCTATACGTTTGACAGGGGACTGGTACTGAGAATATGAAAATGTATGTATGCATGTATGTATGTATATGTTTATACTTATAAAGCTAAATAAGAAAAAAATTAAAGCATACAGTCAATGAACCAGCTAATGAAATAGACAGATTTCAAAAGATTATAGTAAAAATGACCAATAAACATTTGAAAAAACATTCAGCCTCATCATAGAGATAACAATTAAAACAACACTGGAATTTATGTTATCCTACTCAGAATGGCAGCCATCAAAAAGATAAATAACAGATGTTATGAGGATAAAGAGAAGCCCTTTCACACTGCTGGTGAACAGTTAACTAGTCAGGCTACTGTGTAAATCATTATGAAGTCTCCTCAGAAAGCTAAAAATAGATCTCCTATATGACCAAGCTATGCCTTAAGGACCACAAATCAACATATTAAAGAGAAATTTAAACATTTCATCATCACTTTTCACAGTAGGTAAGTTATAGAATCCACTGAGATGTCCAACTACAGAGGAATGAATAAAAAAATGTGGTACATGCATACATGAAATTTGCTTCAGTTATACAAAATAAAGTTGTGCCCTTCAGAAAAAATGGAGGCATAGGAAATAGCCATATTAAGTTAATTGAGCCAGCTCATAAAGACAAATGTTATTGTTTTCTCTTATTTGTGGTTCCTATATTTTATACACATACATAAAGTTGTATATGTATATATGACATAAAAGTGGAAACAAACTGTCTAGGAAAATAAAGATGACTAATAGGGAAGGAAAGGGACACAGGGGAAATTGTTCAGCACACAATATTTACTTGTATAAAAATAGCCTCATACAGCACAGCACAATGTACAATGACTAATAGCAAGAGTTAATGGCAGATGAACCAGTACAGAAGAAAGTGAATGCAACCCCTTCCTGATCCTCTCAAACATGACTTTCAATGATCTATTTTAATTTTAAAAATAATAGCAAATCAATTGTATAAATAATGGTGCCTACCATTGCTGTTCCCAGTAGAAGATCTGAAGCAGCAGAAGGGTCAGAGAGAGTCTAGTCTGACAAAACTCATTAGCAGCTACAAGCATGATTACCCTTTTCTGGATTCTAAATTCTTATTACAGTAACCAAGGTAAAACTACAATTGTAAATGTATGAGATAACATGCAACCTTCATGTGACAGTTTGACAAGCATAATTATGAGCAAATAATAATTCAGACATTGTTTTCAAAGAGTTTCCTAAAAATTAAAAATTTTATTGACTTCCACTTAGCCATTACCAATTCATCCAGTTTCCCTTTAGCATTGGTGCATAAATAATATTTTTCCTAATTTGGCTTTGTTCTGACCCATTATTCAGGCCTACCTTGTAGTCATATCACCCACTGTCATCCCAATCCCTGTAGCCCCATGTTACTGACCAGTGTGTTGTCTGCATACCCTGCCTTTATTTCTGTACTTTACATCAGCTCTCCTGAGAGACCCCAGATCAAGTCTCTGGGCCCCTGATGCTAGTTCAAATGCACACCACAAATTAGCTAGATTCTATTCTTAGGATTCATAAGAGAATACCCTTATCTTCCACTTATGATTTTAGAAAATTCATATTTCTTATTTTCAGACCAGAATATTTCTGTAATGGGTTCTGTCTTTCCTGCCTCATGGTTTTCTTTAAAAATCACGTATCCAGTTCATAAATTTCTAATAAATCTAAATTATCTTTAGAAAGCATGTCAAGGATCTTGAAAATAAAGTGTTACTAAGCTGCATAAAGTCATTCTGTACACGTACAGAGAGAAAGGATTCAAGTAGAATTTTCAGGCTCATACCCTCTCTTATTCCCCTTAGTCCCTATTTGCTGGGGTGGTTCCTCTTTCTTAAACTCCATTTCATCTTTATGTCATTGTAGGATTCACTGAGACCTTAGCAACACTGCCCCATTCATGTCATCAATGCATATCCGAGCAATGAAGACATAGTTGGGTGCATATCTGCCACCACCTCCAGATTTATACTGAAATTATATCAAGGAAATCCCAACAAATGAAATAACAATCACCTCTCAGACTTGTAGAATTTTTCAAGTGAAACTCACTAGTGTTTTTTTTCACGTTTATTCCTTGTAACCACCTTGTGAGAAAGGAAAGCAAGACTAAGAGGAAAGCGTGTTCTAGACTAGACAGAAGATTCCAGATGATCCAAAAACTAATAATAAAATTAAAATAATTTGAAGCACATTAATGTGCATGCATGTGCACAATGAAGATGAAATATGAAGGTGTTGATTGGAAGTTTTGAGATGGATACCAAGAAACCTTTTTGAAAAAGAAAGTTGAATGCTACATAATAAATGTTTGAGAGCCAAATCTTCAAGAGCTGAGTCAAGGGGAGAGGACAGGGATGCATTAAAAGCAGTGCAAGCAAAGAAACAGATGAACATGTAGACTACTGATGATAAGGTGTTAGGAAAACATAACTAGAGGAGAAAACTCAGAACAATATGAAACCAAAATATAGTATATTAATTTTAAAGAAAGTAACCAGGGGCTGGAAAGATGGCTGAGCAGTTAAGAGCACATGTTGCTTTTGCAGAGGACTCAGGTTCTATTTCCAGCAACCACATGATGAGTCACAACCATCTGTGACTTCAGTCCCACAGCATCTGAAGTCCTCTTCTGACCTCCTCAGGTACCAGGCACAAACATAGTAGTATACATGTGTACACACAGGCAGAACACTCATGCATATGAAATGATAAAATGAGAGGGACTTTAGCATGTTATAAAAGATGAACAGAAGTCCTTGTGTTATTTAGGAGAAAGGTAAAGATTCTCGCAAACTTTGGGGAATTAAGTCAAATGCTGATGTAAAAATACACAAGTTATAGATTATCAGAGATAGATTCAATCCATTAGAAAGAATCTAATGAATTGAGGAAAACCTCAATCCACACAGAAGAAGATAAAGTACAAAGGAAGCAGCACAAAAAAATGAAAAGTATGTAAATATAATGCTCTAAATAAGTCAGAGTGCATTTAATCACAGTAAATATGAATAAATTAAGCTGCACAGTGTGAAGACTCTCAGATTCTATCTAGTCTTTATAAAATATATATTGAATGTAATCTACAATTACAGAACATTAAATATAGCAGCATACATGCCAAATGCGCACAGATGATGCAAAAGCCAATTTAGCTGCATTAGTGTCAAGCAAACAAGCATTATCATGGTCAAGGAGAGTTAGAAAATGCTTTAAAAAAGTCTTTCAGTATGCAGCAGTGAGATGGTGATTTGGAAAGTGGCTGAGATAAACAAGGGAATTACAGGGGCTTGTTCAATATATTTAAGCAAAAAAGTGCTTCAGATGGAAGAAAATGGAGAAAAACAGGAGAGATTCATTATATAAAAAAATTATAACACTTTTTTGAGAATTAAGAAGGACACTTTGTTATTATTTATGACAGTGTATAAAAGGGCCCCATGCTAAGGCACATCATTTGTTTCTAAACCTTGGGACAGAGGAAATACATTAAACCTCTCAATGATGAAACATGACATGTAAAGGATCAGAAACTACAAGGGTTTCAAGTTTCTTATATGGAACCATAAAAGGTAGAATATGGTGGTATCACATCCTCCAAACTCCTGAAGGAAAATTACCTCAAGCCAAGAATACTGCAGCTAGCCAAAACCTCTTGCTTGGGCAGGAAAATGAAGAGACTTTGTTTAACTCCATGATGGTGAATGGATATCTCTCACACTGGTACAGTAAGGGGTCATTTAAGCAAAGAGTGGATGGATAACTTGATACATGAACTTATGATAAGCACATAGAAATGAGCAACTCTTGGGAAAAACAGACAGAACAGAGAAGGGAAAGTAACCACAGGATGCTACTGGATGTCTCAGCTATAAAGAGTCTATTACTTATGTGTGCTCAATATTTATTGAACCAAAAGGATGGCCTATCTATATGAGAATAAGTTTGTGGTAATGGAGCAAGTATGAAAGGAATCTGAAAGCTCAGATTCAGGGATGAGAAGCCAAAGATGAAGCCTAAGGCCTAAACTCCAGAGGGAAAATAGATAATCGTGTTCCTCAATGGTGTGGAAACAACATATAATAAACAAATTTCCTAAACAATTGAAGTCATTCCCTCTAGAGTTTTTCTTTTTTTCAATAAGGCATTGCTGACTGTTCTGCACAGAGTCTATTCCTGTTTATACTTCCTTGAGCAATGTGTGACAATGACTCTTCCACACTGCTTTGTCTTTTCAGGTACTGGATGGAGCAGGTGCCAACACAGAGCAATGTGTGCAAGAATTTGACTAAAATGAATGTCTAGGGGATAGAAAAGACGAAGGGTGTAGCGTAGGGGTGAAACTTCAAAACACCACAGATCCAGCACCAAAAAAAAGAGTGAACGGCTGAATTGGCAAAGGAGAATTCAGAATGCAATGCCAAAAGAGAGTCCTGGAACAAACACAGTCAAATAATGCATATACACACACAATAACAGCTGATGGAGGAAAGAGGCCATGAACTTGAAGGAGAGCAAGGATGGATGTATGGAAGGGGGAAGAAAGAGTCAGGAGAAATCATGGTCAGTATACAATCTCAAAAGTAAATAATCAACAACAAAACAAATGTCATCCCACAATCCCTTTTAATGATGGACCTTCCTCCATACTTAGACAGGGGCTGAAAGCAGCTTTGGGAAAATGTAACCTCAGGGGGACACTACAACAGACCCAAAGAACAGCCACCTTCAGACAACTGTGTTTAGTGGTATGTTGTCTGTTCCTAGCCACTGACTGCACAGGGCTATAGAAGGAGGTGCTTGCAATTTTGCAAAAATGCTCTCTGCAATTTTTCCCACCATGGTCAGCTTCAAGAAATCAAGGTGACACTTGAGAATTCTGAGCTTGAAATAGTGGAAACAACAGGATTTCCAAGCGAGAGCATGGCCCAGGACATTGTTGCCTACACTTTATTCAGGGAAGGGAAATATGAGTAGCAGACATCCTCAGACACCACACTAACCAACCTGCTGTTGCTTATATAGCTCTGATCTTTCAGGGTAATAACTGAAAATGAGATCTCAGAGTAGGCTACACTGCACTGTCCTTAGGATGAATGAGGTCACGTGCACTTAAAACAGTTCTATGTTGAAATATTATGACAATCAAGCTTGTAACATAGATGTGTATCGCTATTGTAGAATGGCTTCACTTGTGCCCTTTTCTGTGCATTGAGTCATATTTTGGTCTTCTTTATGAACTGGCAAAAACATACACACTTAAGATATACATGTTGCTCTGACTTATATAGACACCATGGAGTGACTAAATATAGCTAATTAATGCATGCCTTGCCTCCTCTACCAATCATCAATTTTATGGTGAGAACCCTGCCATGGTTTGGGTGTTGACCATCCTCCAGAGATCCATATTTAGGGGTTTCTTCACCAGTGTAGTATCATAGGACTTTAGAAAAGAGAGAATAAGTAAAGCTCTTCAGCCACTATGAATGTGTCTTAAAATGGATTGTAGGGTCTGCCTATACCCTTTCTAGATATTTCTGGTGTAAGGCACGGCTGCATGCACCACCACATGCTCCCACCAACTCTTATCAGAGACACCAAAAAATTAGGGCTTCTAAATCTTGTTCTTGAACCTCCAGAACTATGAACAAAGTAAACTCTGGCCTTTATAACTAAACTGTCTAGGTATCTTGTTAGAATAATGCTAATTTTGCTAGCAGACCCCCACTCAATGCAGTCTTCCAGCACTTTCTAACAATATAGAATATTGTTAACTGTGTCATCGTGTGGCACAAAAGAACTCTTGAGTTTCACTCTCCTGACTGACTGAAATTTTGTAGTCTTATTTAACATATTCTCAAATACCCCAGGGTTCTCTGTACCATCATTCTGCTCTCTACTTCTGTGAGATCAACTTCATTCAAATTCACACATGACTGATTGTTTTATCAGAATGTTTATGCCTATGTTCTAAATAACAGAACCCATAATATGCTCATGTAATAATTTTGTGAAGAATGGAATAATGCTTATTTTCTTTTATTCTATGATTGACATTTTCAAAGTCAATATCTTTTAATTCTTTCCAGAAGATAATTTTGAAAGAAATAAATGTATTTTAACAGCATAATCTAAAATTAGAGAACTGATATCATTCATTAATTTTTCCATAATTCTAAAGCAATAGTTATATTACAGCATCAAAATAAAAAGTTAACATTTAATTTGGAAAAAAATAAGTTTAAATGTCAATGTAGTTGGTTGAAACAGAAAAGCTATGGAAAAGTCATCAAAGAAAAAGTTTAATCTACTCCCAACATGCATGTATTACTAACCACAGTAAAGACGGCACAGTGAAGAACCTTCCAACTGAGTGGTGGAACAAGACACTGGAGATCTTCAGGGAAACCAGCATGGTAACATTATGATTTAAAAACATCTTAATAACAGGTATTTAAACTGTCTGACTTGTGCTTTTTCTATTGGTTACATTTCATCAGCTTGGTATAGTAATTTATAAGTCATCCACCCTTAACTCAGAGAGAAAAAAAGCTGCGAGTAGAGGGATCTTCTAAAATCAGACATGGTTTAAATATTCCTATTCTCACAAACACCATAGACAATAACCCTGAGGGACGTCAACCATCAGAAGGCATCAAATACACTTTCTATCTACAACTTCATTCATAAAGAATTTAAGGCAAAAGCAGAAAACAAAACTACAGCAATTCAAAAAGTGCCACTTCATGAAGATAAGTTAGTTTTCATGTTAACTCTTGACATTGCCAGTGTATGTGCCTTGAGTGAAGAAGTCACAAGATTTAAAAGGACATGAAGTTTCCAAAGCTGCTGTCTTTCAAAGAAAATATATCTTTGTTCCCTAAACCCATCATCTGGTTTGTGAGCTATATTTGACTCCAAATGCCGACATTTGTGTCTTTCTCCTCCTACTGACCCTCCTCCTGCTCCTCCTCCTCCTACTGACCCTCCTCCTCCTACTGACCCTCCTCCTCCTACTGACCCTCCTCCTCCTCCTCGTCCTCCCCCTGTTGTTCCCTCCCCTCTCTTCCTCCTGCTCTGTCTCTAGATTCCTCTGCCTCCAATCACAGCTTTCAACTATAGCCATTTTTCTGGTAATCCACTTTTTCAGCCAGAAATCATGAGGGAAACATGGATAAAAGGTAATTTAAGAAAGTCAGCTATAATTTATGGCACATGCTTAACAACATTAGGAACACTGAAAAGTACAGTTTATTGTCTGTGGAATAATTTTACTCTGCTGTTTTCAAAATATTTGCTTCCCATAAATCCAAAAAACTTACCTCGTCCACGTTCTCAAAGGCATTGATGATATCATAAGGTAAACAGGACAGCAGATCGATCACAAACCAAGTTTTTAGATAGTTCATTCTTATGAGCTTTGGGTCAGAAATGACCTCTCCACCCGGCCCAACAAAAGTCGTGTGAAAATTTAAAACGATGTCAACCAGAAAAATAACGTCCACCACACTGTCCAGCACCAGCCAGGCTATATTGTTCTGTTTTGTTTTAAAGGAGACATTGTAAGGAACCATGATGGCGGTGTAGAAGGTAAGAATTAAAATCACCCAATCCCAGGTAGTTTTAAAAGCACAGTAGTGTAAAATGATGTGTGGCGGCGTCTTTGGCGCTTCTTGCTTATACTGAGGAAGGATGTCTGATCCCAGCTGAAGAACCTAAAAGGAAGACAAAGTGTATATAAATGATTGGGGCATCTCAAAGGTCAGGTATGACTGCACACCTGCCAGGATGAGTTAAACCACAGCCTGAGTCTCACAATTCTCAATTTTAGGCCAATCATAACCTATAGTTTTCTCTCCCTCTTCAGAACTGTCCTAGAGTTTACTCAAAGCACCCTATGCAAGTCCAACTATTCCACAAGTTGATCTGATTAATAGTGCATCTGCTTGACTCTCCAGTGACCAACCTTGACCCACACACAGTGTTGCAGGTGCTCCAGCCCATGCACTGGGCAAGCCCGACAAGAAACATGTGTCTTTCATTGACTGTCACATGTTATTTGGGTAACTAACCACCATCAATTACATACATATTTAGCATCTTAGAAAATATACATTTGTTTGTGATGGCCTCCCTAAACACCAGGGACTCAGTGTTGGCAGTCTTGCTGTCCTGTACTTCTTCAGCTAGGGCCCTGATGGCTAACAGGACAGTGTTGGGAATGGTACAGGCTGCTTTTTCCTTTTCTCTCTAACACCAAACTTAAAAATAGAAAAGCACTGTTTCTTGTTGGGTGCAATCTTCCTTTAGTAAACAAAATAAAACACTAAATACTAGGTTTAGCTCTCTGTGCCTTTTTCACAAGTAGAAGATTAGCATCAGTAATCCTCACTGTTTCTGTTAGGTCTGAAGTAAGAGAAAGAGAAAAGCAAATGACCCAGCAAGAGGCAAAGGTGGCAACCACAATGCAGGAATTAAACTGCTTGTCAGAAACTGGAAAATGTGAAACTAGTTAAAAGATCCCATTCAAGATCTGCCTCATGCATCAATTTCACTAGGGTAACAGAACTGTCAAGGACTGTGGCAATGGAGCTTTCTTAAATAACATTTCCAGTGGACTTGCACAACTCATGCAATCAGTTAGTCAGTGCTTCAAGGGGGAAAAAAAAATAGAACCACAGAGGTAGGTGCCTAAGTGATAAATACATCAAACATTTGAATACATGAATAAACAAAGATAAGCATTAGCATATAGTTGTATGGCTTATCTTCCATAACACACACACACACACACACACACACACACACACACACACACACACACCTTTTGAAGCTCCTAGGAGAGTATCCTAAAAGTTCTTATACATTGGGCTTATGTTACTGAAAACTAAGTATATAGTATCTTACTATTTTCAATATCAAAAATACTACTAGTATTATTCATAATAGCAAGAACCTGGAAACAACCTAGATGCCCCTCAACTGAAGAATGGATTAACAAATTGTGGTACATCTACACAATGGAGTACTACTCAGCAGTAAGAAAAAATATCCTGAAATTTGTAGGCAAATGAATGGATTTGGAGAATATCCTCCTGAGCAAGGTTTCACAAACCCAGAAAGATAAGCCTGGGATGTACTCACTCATTAGTGGACTTTAAAAAAGAAGCAAAGCATTCCCAAATTGCAAACCACAACCACTGAACAGCTTAGGATCGGAAGCACCTTGGATAGGCATCTTGGAGCCCATTCCCTCCAGAGGAACACCACACACAGTCTTGTTGTTGGGATGAGGAAAGAGGATTTGCCTGGAGTGGATGCTGAACTAAGCCACCTTGGGACCTTGGGACCTCCTGCCCTTACTGGGGAAGAGATAAACTGATGGGGAGAAGAGAGAGTGACTGGGAGGGGCAGGAGGGGGAGAGAGTTTGAACAATGGGATATATGGACAAAAAATGAGACTTTATTCGTAATCAAGAAAAAAGGAATGGAGTTGAAAAAAACAAAATTGCTACTAGCATTTTCTTTAGCTATATATTATACTTACAATTTTTACTTGGAACCATTAGAATTATTTTAAGGATATTTTATGTATTTACCTATACTCTCAGTGCCCCAGTTATATTTTACCCCATGATCTTAAATTGCTTAGTAGCAATTTCTCCCAGCAGGAATGTAAGTCCCATGTCGGGTAGGAGTGTTATATTTAAAGAGCTACACATAATTATGGCTTCTCTGTTACCTTCCAACCACCATCAGCTCCAATTTCACTGGGGGAGGTGGGATGGAAAGTGCTTCTCTTTGCCTACTCTATCTACACCTTCTATAGTTTAAGCTCAAAGAATAATTCCATGTGTTTTAATCTGGTTCACATGAGAATCTTCTGGGGAGGTCTAGTAAAGTGTGGCATATGCATACCTAGAGCCCACCCCCCAAGAATGATGACATTGGCCTTGTGTGGGTGTTCTGAAAAGTCTTTACCAGGTGATGACAGTGTATAGTTTACAATAGCATCTTTTTCTTCTTTTTCTGTTTCCAACCTAACTAGTTAGGCAGGATTAGCAAATGAGAAGTGCTCCAGGATTTCTAGATGAAGAGGAGCAAGAAGAGAAGGACGAAGAGGAAGAAAATAAAGGAAGAGATATGAGCAGAGAAATGGGGGGAATGTAGGACCACAGAAATTGATGCTGTTGTGGTTTGAAAGAAAATGTCTCCCAAAGGGAGTGGCACTATTAGGAAGTGCGGCCTTGTTGGATTACACGTGTCCTTGTTGGAGGAAGTGTGTCACTGTGGGAGAGGGCTTTGAGGTCTCTTTCTCAAGCTTCAGTCAGTGTGACAATCAGTCAGTCAACTTCCTGTTGCCTTCTGGTCAAGATGTAGCCAACACTGCATCTGTCATACTCCTGACATGAAGATAATGTACTGAATCTCAGAAACTGTAAGTCATCAGCTCATTAGCAAAAAGTCAACTGGAACAGATGCATAAACCTGTGACTTGCAATTTCAATCTTTGTCATAGACTGTCAGGTCTTCTACCTGAGCTCTGATTGGTGCTCCTCTATGAGACAGTGAGTGACAACTCTACCTCCACTGTTATTTCACTTAGAGTGATGTGAGAACAAAATTACATTTTCTGGATTTGATTTTGTACCAATAGGCACACTCTTTCTATCTTAAGGTCTAAGAGCCACTGGTTCTAAACCAGTCAGGACCACTGATGGGAAAGGCAGGTATTTATCTCTACCCAATATAAGCTGAATGCAATCAGTAGGATGTGAATGCATTTTAATAATTCATTAGCTGCTTTCTGGGGATGTAATCTTCCAAACTAGGATCCACTCCAAATTGGGAAGATCAGGTGGAACAGAGATCAAATTTATGTGTCATGGAAAAGAGAAATTTTCAAAGCAAATAGTATTGAGCAAATTATCTTAGTATTTCACTATAATCTAGAAGACAACATTCTCGTGCCCATTTGTTGTTTCTTTTGGGTCTTTTTTGGGGAATCAAGGGAAACACTCCACATGACCACAGAAAAAAACCTCTTCTACCTTCTCTAAAACAGCAAGCCTCAGACCTGGCAGAAAGCAGTTTTGTGTTGGACTCAGTCTTAGAGATCTCAATTCTCTGACAATAAGTAAAATTTAAAAAATGAAAAGGTAAAGCCAAATTAGAAGAAACAAGAGTGAAAAATTCTCTGAAATAAAAGTGAAGTAATTAGATGAAATGCAAAAGCTCATATAAAAAATAACTGAGTGGTTCTGGGTTCAGGGAGAAGGGAAACAATCCTATTCTTTAGGCCTCTTCTCTCTAGTAGGAAGTAGGAAAAAGGCAGAAAAGGTCTGAGAATAAAGTGGAGGCAGGGGCCAGAAGGGGGAAGGCTTAGCAACCTCCGCACAGGGACACAAGCTCAGACCCTTGGGCTAGGCTGGCAAAGAAACCAGACACTTGAAGCAGCAGAGCTAGATACTTCAAAGCAAGCAGTCCCTCCTAAGGAGCAGGGTCAGAAAAGGCAGCTCCACTGGATGTCCTAAATCTCGAACCAGCTGCAATTCACCTTTGCACACAGTGTAAACGGTATTACTTAACACTATATCATGTCCTATTTTAGTTTAAGCAAATGGTAATTCCGTGAAGTGTTCTGCTTTATCCATGATATGAACAACTATTTAGAAGAAAGCAAAAAGACTGTCACCGTTCTCTCTGTTAGTCATGAGCTAAGGAAGACTCCAGAAATCTAAATTTAAAGAAAAGACTTTATTTCCCAACCCTCTCTAAACCAGAATTGGTATTTGTAACTAATTTAGAGGTGTCTCAACTAACCTTTTTCTGGCAGTGTAAATCAGTGAACATCTGGGTTTAATAGTGTGTTTCTCCTTCTCACTAAGTTAATTCAAAATATTTTATGAGTTCCCACTATGGGCTCAGCATAATTTTCATAGCTCTGTTTCTCTGTGTATATCTCTCTGTCTCTGTATGTGAGTCTCTCTTTCTCTCTCTTTCTCTCTCTCTCTCTCTCTCTCTCTCTCTCTCTCTCTCTCTCTCTCTCTCTCTCTCTCTCTCTCTCTCTCTCTCTCTCTTTGTGTGGCACACATGTGGAAAGTGAAGGAAATTTGCAGAAGTCTGTTCCACCATATGGGTTCCGGAACTAGAACTCAGGCTATCAGACTTGGCAGCAGGCACCTTTGCCAACTGAACCATCTCACCTGTCTTAACTCTTCTGCTCCCCTGAGTTTACTCCACTGCATGCCACCTCACATTATAGCTGACCCTAGAGTCCCAAACCTGGGTAATTGCTGCCATGTCTTAAATTCTTTATCCATTTCCTGTGCATGTCTTTCACTTCTTAGTAACAGCCTATTTCTCATTCATCTTTACAGCCTTCACTGAAATCTAACTACAGTGAAAACCCACAAAGTTTTCTACATATACAAATGAATAGGCGAATTCTCTGCCTCATTTGTTCAACTAAATCACACAGCCTCTAAGCACCACCTAATGTAGTATGAACTACATCTCCATGCAAAAGGTGGAGAGAACAAAAAGTAATGTTTCAAATTTCTACAGTCTTACAAAGAGAACATAAATTATTACCTACATGATTGTGTTTATCCTGCATAATTTGCGGGGGAGGGGGGAATGTATCAATGCCACTACCTTGAAAAGAGAGGTCATCCTCATACTTACTTCAGCAAGTCTTGAGTGTTTGTGGACTGTCTCCGTTTTATTCATTGGTGTAAGCTGCTGTAAAACACTTCGGCTGTTTGTCAAAGCCCGTGTCAATCGGGCAAACTTTGTCCAACCTTAAAAAGATGAACAGAGAGTTTTGGTTAATCATATGCCATGAAGTGAAAATCCATCATTCTCTCTGACAGTCGGAGGATCACAGCATCCGCAAGCCATCCAGAGAAACTGAGAAGAAGCAGCTTTATCCCTAGGTAAACACCATCATATATTTGAAGTGTGAGTAAAATGATGCACTTTCTAGTATATGTAACATTTCTCACATCTACTAAGCAATGTATGTAGATAATAGGTTTTTTAAAAGTATCTGGTCCTGCTTGATTTGTGTGGGCTTGTTAAGGGGAAACAGCTGCCTAGCCAGAAGCTCCTTTCTCAGTATCCCATACATTGGTGTATTACGAGTCCTTACTTCTCACTAATGGAATATAAGTAGAAACAGTGATGTCACAACTGTATCTCTATTTTGGAAACAAGTTGGTATCACCTTCATACTCCTCCTACCAGCTGAATGCAAATGGCAAGCCCTTAGAGGAAGGCAAAGTCACTGAATTGCTGTGTCAAGGCCACTTGCATTGGATTATTACATAAACAAGAGATGTGCTTCTCCTGTGTCAGATCAAAGTTTTCCTTATTAATAGAAATAATACATGACATCAATTAATTATTATTGGTTGTTAGAGCAGATACTACCACCTCAATGAAAAAGCTCTACTTCATAGTGTACAGAGGTACCCACTAGGAGGAAAATCCCAGTTCCAGACATACATATTATGATTCATATCACACATTTCCACCTTCCTTGTAGTATAACAAATGTTATTTCATTAACAATCACGGTGATATCTAAAATGTTATGTTTGGAATATCTAAAAACTTAATCATGTTTTCTCAAAGAGAAGTTGCTTTGGTAAGAAAGGAATATGAATTTTGGGGGGGAAAATTCTTCTGGGGCCTCAAGTTTCCATTATTAAAATTATTGATTTCAAAGAAATATCAATGAGATGTGAACAGATAGAGTAAAACCAGCCATATCATGGACCTGTCTCAATGACACATTCTCTAGCTCAAAAGCTCTGCACTATCACAGATTTCTCTAAACCTACTTAATCATTTCTATGGAGTTGTCCATTGACAGGACAGCTTCCAAAGAACTCCTTTAAAGTCAAAACCCAGCTGGTCAAAAGTGATGAGCCCAGAGATATGATGAGATTTTAGATGATTCAATAAACCCTGAACAACCCAGCCCTGGGCCTACAAGAGACTATGCTTGTCAAGTCATAGAGTACACGTCACAGAGTCAAGTCATGTTGACTTTGCTATTAGCCTGCAGACTAATCATTCAGGTTCAGAGCTCCTCCCACTGAATCAGCTCTATGTGCTCAGCGATTGTGTGAGAATTAAGCTGACATTCATTGATGGAAAGTCCTTTTTCCTTCTTTACTCATGGGCTTGTCCTCTGTCTGGGATTTAAAATCAGCTTAGGGATGTTACCTGCAACCCAAGGCCCTGTACAGTGTTCTGGTCTCACAATGAGGCAGCTAAGATACCATCAATCAGTGCTTCAGAAACTGAGCATCAACATACAATATCAGCTTGAACTCTCTATCACCAACCTTGACTTTCCTTCTGTGCACTGGACCTGCACATCTCTCTGCCACTGGCCACCTCCTTCTAAGATATTCTACAGATATTTGCTCCCAACAGGTCTAAAACTCATCTCATTATTACCTTCTCTAAATTCTTCATATGTCCCTGATTTTGATATAGAAGCTGGTGCCATTTCTAACCATGAAAGCCAGTAATTTAACAACCACTGTCCTTCTTTCACTAACACACACACACACAGAGAACACACACAAACAATACACGCACAGATAACACACACACATATACACATACACCACACATACACACACATGCACCGCACATGTATACATACACATACACACACAACACACACAACATATAAACTCATACACTCATGTATGCACACCCACAAACATACACAAGCATGCATGCACACACACATACATGCACAAGTCTTCTAGTTAATAATTTATAGATCTTTCAGACTAAATTCTTTCCATTCGTACTTGTCAAACAATACAGAATGTGTACCTGAAGTCAAGAAACAATTTCTGTGGAATTATGCTCTTGTACACTATAAATATTGGTTTAATAAAATACTGATTGGTCAAAAGCTAGACAGACAGGAAGTATAGACAAGGCAACCAAATGAGTAGAATTTGGGGAAGAAGAAGAGTAGAGCTAATACCAGCCAGATGCAGAGGAAGGAAGTTGAGAATGCTCCACTGAAAAAAATGTACCAAGCCACATGGCTAAACATAGATAAGAACTATAGATAAATTTAAGTGAAGCTAGATAGTAATAAGCCTGAACTACTTGCCCAGTAGTTACTGAAGTTAAGCCTCAAAATTATAAGAGGCTGTGGAACTATAGGTAGAAGAGATTTGTCCAGACTTCTGGGCTAGGAGGAATGGAGAAACTTCTGACTACAGACAACCCTCACACACTGGTGAGATTTGTTCTGAAACACAAATCAGATTGCCCTTTCCCATTTCAATCTGTCTCATCAGCCTGGAGCCGTCCAGGATAACACTGTGTCCTTAGAAGAGCTGTCATTTAACATTTACCCAAAAAAAAATTTACTAATCTAGCTTCTGCCATCTTACTGTTTTCTACCCTTACTAAACAAATAGAAAATTAATTGAAAAACAAATTCAAAAATATAATTAAATTGTCCAGAGGTTTTTTTCTTTTCATACTGTAATGTCCCATTCTTTTCTATTTTACACTCATCCTGTTTGTCTACAATTCTCTCTCCTTCCTCATTTGTTTGGCTAGTGGTAGTTTAGACTCAAGTGAAGGATTCCTGCTTTCTGGAAGCTTCTTATAGTAGGGATGTGCCCTCACCCATACTCCATAGTACAAAGATTATGTGACAGTAACCACATCAATATAAGTCATGGTTTACTCCGGGTTATTAAAGTCAGTCTCTTCATGATAGCCTAAAAGCTATAAGAAAACTAACAAAAGACAATTAACTAATCCAATTTGATTTGAGACTAAAGCCCACTCATGTCTTCTTACCGTGGACCTTGACCAGCTTTACTGAATAAAGTATAAATGATGAGGTGCTCTCAAGTGACTGGGACTATTGCAGTCACCTCTCATAAACATGCTTAAAATATATCAGATAATTCCTCTTCTTACATCAACTGAGTATTATAGCTACATCGGCTATTTCTAAAAGCTTCTTGAATTATCCCTTTTCCTACTGAAGGCTCACATTCCTAAGAAAGGGGATGTTGAGTTTCTATATATCTGAGCGGAGTTAGTAGAGAAAACCATTTTCATTCTGTGTACACAATAATGCTTGTCTAAAAAAGGTTCTGGGAACAAAAGGGGGATGTAGAAGAACTATATCCAATGAATTAAAGAAAAGCACAAACATTCAGAAGGCTGGCATTCACTCATCTCTTACTGTGTAGAGAATGAGAAGTGGGGAAGGAGAAACACAACCATGAAAGTTATTGCCACATTGTGATAGTTCTGCATCCCCTAAAGGAGCAGTATATTTCCTAACTTAAATACTCATAAACCATGTGCTTCAATGTGTCTGTATACAACTATATATAATTTGATTGACACAACTTGTAAAAAGACACTGATACATTTTTGTTGAATAAAGGAAGCAATGGGTGAAAAAGTTATATAAGGATGAGCATATCAACTGCCTTATAGACAATTAAAATTAAAATATAACAGAGGAGGTAGGCCCAGCTTTTAGTAGGTGTCAATTCTATTCATGGTATTAAGGAAGAACCCTGGAGTGAAAAAGTAGAGTATTCCTAATCTTCAGACAGAACCTGAGGAACCACTAGCTGAGAAAGAAAGTCAGGGCTAGGTGTTAGGCCAGCTCTGGCACAGACAAGCACAGAAGTTAACAAGTAAAGAGTCACAAAGGATTCTTTCTTCCTAAAGACATCAAAGTCAAGGGCATTTATCAGGGAATCATCATTTAGGATTTTGCTATCAACATGTGAAGAAAATAGAGGACCAGAGCTAAGTCAAGATGTGTTCTATTTCATATGTACATTAGTAAAAATGCAGGAAGCACCGCTCCCAGAGTTCATTGGCCAGGAGGACACTCTTGTTGACCTGGGCTCTAATGTTAGCACTTTTCTGAAGACTTCTATATCCTTACTCTTACCACCTACCAACATTCTTCATTGGAAATAAACAAAAGCCACACCAAACACAATAACTTGAAATTTCCCATCTTATCTTCCCATCAATACACAGTGGTGCTTCATTCTTGCCTTTTCCCCGTGGTACCTCAATCTTTCCTGCTCCCCATTATCTCTAAGAAGGGAGCACTTTTTTTTCCTTGATGATCTATATGCTGCACTAATACACGCTCTAGAAGTTTCTAGATTTTTCACTACTGTAGACCATGTCACACTAAATTTTCTTATGCCTATCCTTTGTGCTCTGGAATTGTCACCATTGTTAACTAGTTGAGTTTCTGTGATCTTTCCTCAGTACCCCACTTTCCCCTCCCCACCACCACCATATTGCAGACAAACTTTGAAAAAGTCACACAGCCACATCGTCTAGGTCAGAGGAAAAAGACTCATCAGCAGTTCTCACGTCTCCACAGGACCAAATTCCGCCAGCAATCTAACTGGCAAGACTGACTGCTCAGCAGTTCCCTGCTGTTACTTAGACGTGATCGATATGGGGTAATATGAACAGACAGTTGCGTATGATGAGCAGAATGCTTGCGCTGTAAGTTGTTCATGGCATTAGGAGAACATTTGTTCTCCTAAAAGCTTGGGCTGCCAACTCCTTCTTAATAAAACATTAGTTTAGCTCTATTGGGTTGCAATTAACCTCTTTGTCATGGACTGCCTAATCTTAAAAATGAAAGGAAGTCACAGAGGCAGTTAAATCAATCTATTGGACTGCAACACAAGATTTCAATCTATAAAAAAAAAAGGGAAAAAGAAAAAGCCTAGGTAAACAATTTTGCTCTGAGCCAACGAGACTGCCTGGCATAATTACTATTTTTTCTGTCATCTCCTACCTAAAGAAAATCATTGGCTTTTGCAAGTAGGTTACTTTTTTGATGTTATTTTTATTCTAGAACAAATTTTTGTCTCATTTTTGGCCAAAAGGTGTCAAGACTACTTGGCAGAGAGTATTTAACACTGTAATTATCTGAGCAGTTTGGAAATTAGTTTGAAAATCCGGTACTGTATCAATGAGCAGAGATTTGGAAAATGATCTTTAGAATACATAAGATAATCAGCAGTGTAGACCTCCAGGCTGCAGTGCATGTGTGACAATAGATAAAGTATCAGATACTACTGATTGATTATCTGCCACACTTTTGACATCACAAAGTCAGGTAGAAAAGATAACAAGACTCCTTTACCCTGTGGAAGTTTGGCTGGTTCCAAGAGGACAACTCTCTCAAGAAAGATAGCATCCTCAAGAGGCCAATGCTTAGGAACAGGGAATTAAGGTGGCTGTGCCCACCAGTGAATTCACACTCTTGAAAACAAGACAGCAATGAGAAATCTGGAGAACTTGAGGCTTGAAGTCAACCTGAGTGTTAGGCTCTTCAGCAGTGAAGTAGAAATAATAGCATTAATTTCAAATTTGGCAAAATGAGCAATAGGAAACATAAGAGTACCTGGTAGGTACCAACTATCTGTCAGAGTCAATAATCTTACCTTCAGTAATTTGCTTTCATCCCTATGGCATAATTCAAAGACATTATGGATGTCAGACATTACTAATTAGTTTAAGAACAAAAACAAAATAATTCAGGATGAAATTTTGGTGAATGTAGAATTTGCTATGAGCAGAGCTTTTCAATTACTGCAGCCATAACTGCCATGATCACTGTCTGAGCTACTTCAGAAACAAAGCTCAGAGTTCATGCCTTAAAGTTTTTCAGCTATATATCTGGGGCTTGGGGAAGGCAATATAAACAGGAGATGGGTATGAATGCAAAGCAATAAATCTGCAAATAAGCCCTTGTCTAACCAATAGTGCTTTTTGAGATTCTTTCTCTTGCATTTAATCAAAACTGACCTTCAGATAATCCAATTTTTTACCCACTGCTCACCTCTGTTCCTCTGACTACACAAAAGAAAAGAACATAATGATGGTCATAGATGCTTGTGAAAGTCTTGACAAAGAACCTCAGAGGACCTCCATGCTGCCCAGGGGTCCTGTGTCTCCCTTGCCTAATCATGGGTTCACTTACTACTTCCTCTCACATACCCTTTTCCAACCTCACACTCAGCCGATCACCAAGGACATAGGAGCACCTGGAGCAGAGCTTCTCTCATTAGCCTACTATTCTTCTCCTTCAGAAAACTAGAAAAGTGGCTGCTCTTATATCCCCAGGAATATTCTCAGCTCAAATTTTTGTTGGGGAAATAAACAGATAAGAATGACGTTAGTAGAATGAGAATAAGAGATCATGAAAGTTTATATTAAGTAACTCTTAGGCCAAAGGCTGGATCAAAGGTGAAATCACTATCTTCTTATTCAATTTGATATTCTACTATTATAATGATATTACATGTGCTATTTATCTAAGAATATTATTTATTTGTCTTTGAAAATAGAAAAATACACTATTGTACCAATCCTCCCAAAATACTCCCCTGTTCTTATGTTGCTAGCTTCAAAGATATAGTAGAATGATGGCTTAATGATATAAATATTTCATGTCTTTTGAATTTTTCATGTTAAATGTACAGTTCACATGAATAATAGAAAGCAGTTCATATGCAGCATTCATAGCTGCATTAGGCAATGCGTTTTCAGTAATCTGTTATGTATAGGAAAGGCATACAGGAGTTCCAGAACAAAAAAAAATTTTCAAATTAGCTCATCTTCTAGAATTTCTGGCACTAGAAAGAGATATTTTATAGCAATATCATTCACGGGATTTTGATTTGCATACTTATTAATTCACTGTTCCACAGTCAAGTGGCCTGACTTGTCTGGAGTTATTCAAAATAATTTATAAAAGTAGACAATTCAACTCAAAAGTAACTGTGCCTTACAAGCACTCTGTGATACACAGGGATGCAGGGAGATGACTATGAGAACAGAAAAATGGAGAAGCTGCAAGTTCAAAGATAAAAGTCAGCTCTTCATGTATCTGCTCATGCCATCATCCCCCCATACCATCTCCCTTTCATGACAAAATGCTGACAACTTACAATTTCCATAAATATAAAGTTACTAACTGCCATTAAGATATATCAGGTCAAAGGGGGTGAAGCACTGCTTTTTCCTTGACCAGGTTCAACTGCCTCATAAAATTACCAAAAGTAAATCAGAAAAAAAAATTCCTGTAATATGTATCCACGGGGATAAAATATATGATATAAAAATTCTTCACTTGCGCTGATGCTATTCATATTTGAAGACATCAAAATTCACAGTATTTTAAGTCAATAATCACATATCAATTATTTTATCTTTTTAAAAAATACTTCTTGAAAGCATACAATTCACTGTTAGTATAAGGCTTGCACAGATGTTCCTTATGAAAAAAAATGAAGATCATCCATTCTCCTGTTCCTACTTCTCTGGGGATTTTTAATCATAAATGGTTGTTGAATTTTTTTCAAATGCTTTTGCCATGTCAACTGATGGGATCATATGCTTTTTCTTTACAACCTCAATGACAGGATGGATTGCAAGAATTGTTTTCTGAAGACTATATTCATTTGACTATCATGGGTAATTCTTATTTCTATGGGTTCTGTTTCATGGAATATTTTATGTAAGAACTGAAAATTTTATCTATTATTTTCCTTTTCTGTAATATCTTTTCAGGGTTTGGTATCAGAGTGGTACTGGCCTCATCACATGAGTTGGGGGGACCTTCCTCTGCTTCTGCATTCCAGGAGAGACTTAAAGAATGTGCAGGTCTTGTGCAGGCAACCACAGTGCTGTGAGCTCATGTGTAGAACAACCATTGCACATCCTGAGAATGGCAGGTCAGAGACCCCTCCCTCACCTCCAGCTCCCATAGGCTTTTGACCTCTTCTAAACTTGATGGTTTGGGAAGTTGATAAAAATGGCTCTTTTAGGGCTGAGCATTGAGAGGGAAATTTTTGGGAAGGGGAGGGAAACTTGGAAGAGGAAATAGTGGTAGCCATGGTCATATTTCATTATATATATGTGTGAAATCCTGAAGAAGAAGAAGAAGAAGAAGAAGAAGAAGAAGAAGAAGAAGAAGAAGAAGAAGAAGAAGAAGAAGAAGAAAAGAGAAATATCTTTCTTCAGCATTTATTAGGGTCTGCTGATAAAACTATTCACACTTTTTGTTTCCTTAGTTTGGGTCAGTTATTCTTTACTGCTTAAGTATTTAATGGTGATGAGGCAGTTAAGGTTTTCTGTTTCTTTTCTCCCTGTGTGAATTTCAAGAGATTGGTCTATTTCCTATAAGTCATCAATGGAGACCACAAGGTGATCATTGTCCATGCTTCAATAGCCAAAGGACAAGTGAAGGTAGACTTTTCACTTCCAGTATTGGTAATTTGTGTCATCCCATTTTCTTCTTGGTTATCAGAGCTAGAGATTTATTAACTATAATGATAATTTTATTATAAGAATTAGCTTTGATGGGCTTTCCCCTAAAGTTGTCCTGTTTTACAGTGATTTCTTCCCTATGTTTATGATGTTTTGCCTTCAGCTTGCTTGGGTTTAGTTCCTGGCATGTTTCTTTCATAGATTTGTTCATCTCTTCCAATTTTTTGTTTGTATTTTCTTCTATTTCTTTAAGGCTTTTTTTCATATCTTCTTTGAGAGCTTCGATGAACATCAAAAAGGAATTTTTGGTGTTGCTTCCTTCTGTTTCCTCTTCATTGCTCAGTTTAGGCCTTGTATTTGTAGGATCGCCAC
>PVIH01001727.1:0-65178 GCA_004025045.1 Sigmodon hispidus | reverse complement strand
AGACCCAATATATACTGGACTTAGAAAAAAAAAATGTGTTCTGATGACATTAGGATGTCACTCATATTTATAGAGATGAGATTAACCACTGAAGATGAGGACACACACACACACCACAAGCACACACATTTTCAATACACATGTTGTTGAAAACAAATTTTTTTCTTAGCCTATATTATGATCTTGGTTTCTGCTCTCCCAGCTCCTCAAAGATTCTCCACATCCCCATACCTACTAGACTCCTGGCTCCTTGTCTTCTCTCCCCCCTCTCCCTCCCTCCCTCCCTCCCTCTCTCTCTCCAGAAAAAAGGCAAGCAAAGAAATAAAAACACCCAAGTCAGAAATTTTTAAAAAGAAAAATAAAATAAAAGCCCAAGAAACATATATAAATAAACCCATTAAAACACAAAGTCAGAAATTATAATACATAAGCAAAAGACCAGTAAGACAAAAAAAAATACCCAAACAAAGTAATATGAAACAGAAAGTCTACAAAAATACCATTGAGTTTGCTTTGTTGGCCATCTAATCCTGGGCATGGGCCTTACATGTGGTTAACATATGCTGTGAGAAGCCATGGGAGAAACCAGTTTCCCCTTTGAATGCAATGTCATTTGGAGATGGCTTCTTGATTTAGGATTATAAAGGGACTCTTCATATTAATAAGAAAAAATGAGAAAGCAGCAAAAAGAAACAAAGTTCACATGACCATGCAATAAAACCCACTTAAATAGAAGGCTTGACAGTTAGGCAGAAGCACTGAGGCTTGGTAGTAATGGTGGGGACTGATTGGCTAATTGTTTTTTAAGGCTGTCCATGAGATTCTAGGTGATGACATATTTGGCAACTAAGTACAATTCTTATTCTATAAAATGGTCACAATCAGCAGAGTTTACCAAATGTGAATGGCCTGTTGTGAGGATGATGTCTATGCCCATTACTCTTCCACAGGCAAAAGTTAACCTCTAGCTAAAGGTTACATTTGTAAAGACTGACATCAAATAACCACATATTCACCTCTCTGACATTTGTGTAATAACCATAACAGTAAATCCTGGAATACTGGAATTGTAAACACACATTAGTATAGACACTACAGAGAACCTACTCAGAGATTAATTTTAAAATAAAGTCACTATCTATTGTAGCTGTCCCACTTCTGGTTATTTTCCCAAAAGATTTGAAATCTGCAAAGCAAAGGGATATCTGCACCCTCATGTTCATTGTACTCCCATTCACAATAGCCAATTTTATAATTGACCTAAACGTCCATTAACATATGAGCTAATTAAAAAAAAAAAAGGAAATGTATATACAAAGTGGAATACTTCTCAGCATTTAAAAGATTTCCTGGGGCTGTAGATATGACTCAATGGGTAGAAATGTTTGCCCAGCATGCATAAGAGCCTGAGTTTGAATCTCAGAACCCACATAAAATGCCAAGCACAACTGAATGTGCTTACAACCCAGCACTGAGAGAAAGAGGAGAGGAAAGGGGCAGAGAGAGATGGATGGATAGAACTTGCAGACTGGTTAGTCTATCTGAAAAATAGGAAGTGTAGGAATTGGGAGGCCTTGTCTCAGGGGGATACAGCAGATGATCATAGAAGATACCTAATGTTCTCCTCTGGCCTCCATATGCTTGCTACATCACATGGTGATTCTGTTCTAAAATTTTAAGTGTACATATGCATGTACATGCATGCATATACAATACACACATACAGAGAGAGAGGAAGAGAGAGTTTATGGTGTTTGCAACACCATGGAAGGAGTAAAAAAATCATAATACTAAGTACTAAAGTAAAACAAGCCAGGTACAGAATACCAATATAAAATGTACATTCTTTTTAAGTGGCACTTAAGTTGATTAAAAACATCTCAGGCAGCGGAGATTCTCAGCTGTAGTGTTTGGGTAGGAATAAAGAGAAAATGATCTAGAGATACAAAGATTGTGTGACACATGAGAAAAATTTCTCTGTCTAGTTGTGAGATGTATTACACAGCATGGTGAATACAGTTAATAATAACAGTATGCTGCAGACACCAGGGTTTCCAAGGGATCGGTTTCCAATATTTCCACCACACAATGTAGATATTTGAAATGTTGAATGTTATTTGTTTGATTTAAGTATTCATATTGTATTTCTAAATGATAGTGTCACTTTGTACCCGATAAATGTGGACAACCATGATGTTGAAAATAAAAATGTCAATTTTGCTGAATTCTCTCTCTGTGTGTATACACATGTACACATATCTATGGCAAGTGTGTGTAAGTCAGGGAATAAGTTTCCTTCCATATATGTGGGTCCTAAGGATTGGACTTAGGTTACCAGATGTAGCTACAGGTGCCTTTACTTGCTAAACCATTTTTCTGGCTTAACTTGACTTATTAATGAATCAATAGTTACTTTGTGTCCGTGTTTGTGAACATTAGATAAAGATTTATTAAACAAGCTTAAAAGCATATATTAATGCATGTAAAAAGAATTTTATCCCTCCATCTCAAAGTATGCGTTGCACAAACATGTCCCAGGTAAATATAAAGACATAATAAGCATCTTTTCATCACCTTGATTTTACTAAATGGTCTGAGTCTGCTACAGAACAAAAGAAAATGGGGTGAGACATTACACAATATGTGGGTATAATTTTCCTCCCTTATAGACTAAATTAGGAAAGTAAAATGAAGGCAGGCAATGGTTATTTTGCCTGACAAGTTAGTTCACTAAAATAAATAAGTAAGTAAATAAATAAATAAGCAGGACTGGAGAGATGGCTCAGTGGTTAAGAGCTGCTATTGTTCTTGTAAAGAATCTGAGTTCAGTTCCCAGCACCCACATGGCAGCTCACAAGCCTCTGCAAGGTCAGTCCTGGGAGATCTGACAACTTCTTCTGACCTTGCACCGAGCACACTTACAATACACATACATACAAGCAAGCGAAATGCTCATCCACATAATATATTTTAAGTAAATAAAAATAAAATAAATTTGTAAAAGCAAAATAATATATACCATTTTGCTTCCATTCTCCAAGAGAATCTTTTCATATGTAGAAACATTTATTAATTTTTCTATCTGGTTTCCCTCACAATCCCTCCCCCCCCCCACCAAGAACAGTAATAGCACATTGAATATGTTCAGCTACCATTTCCTGATCTATGACATTTAGAAAGGTGTAGATCATCTTAATGACAGCAAAAATACCTACGGTTTTTTTTGTACAGAAGAACTTCAAAACAGTTTGACTCGTAGTTATCAAAAGTCTGCCTGACTTTCTCAATGGTCTTCTTGTCAGTCAACTCTCCATACATGAAGCTGGAAGACAAAAATCCATTTCATTTTCTGTGTCAATTTTAAAGTATTACATAAAATCACACCATTGTCTATATTAGCTCTTTTATTTTTGCCTAAAATTATGTTTCCATCCAAGGAACTAAAACATGTAAGCCATTTTTTCAGCAAAATTTTTGTGTACATTAGAAGCTTGCAACATGTGGTAGGATCCGTAGAGGAAGTAAAGTGTTAAGCCGTGTTTTAATCACTGTTGCTAAAGCTTCTTGCTGACAGCTTTACAGGGCATTGTACTTGTGTGGAGAAAGAGAGAGGCACAGAGGAGTTCCTATAGTTTCTATATGCATAATTATTCTATTACACATGGTTCACAGAAGCACTGTTGAGATCTCAGTTATCATGGTATGCAGACTGCAAATACATGAAGTACAAACCCCACTGAGACAACCATTACCCCATGGTCATTTTTTTGCCTTTCCTGATTTCAAATGGTCAAGCATTATTCAAGTTCTAGAATATTCCATTTAAAAGTTTAAAATCATGTGCCATTCCAAACAACATAATGAAAGTTCTTGCAGTCACACTCCATGCTCCACCCTGGGGGGAACACCCACCACATATTCAGGATATCCAAAATCTATGAGTCCATACATTCTACATGATCCCAAGTTCATTGCTAACCCTCTGTCTCATTAAATTGGCCACTTCAGTTTGACAGTATATATATCCTAGTAACCATTATTTTACTTAATAATGATCCCAAAATACAATAATAATAGTTCTGGAAATTCAAATTTTCTGAAGAGAAGTCATAAAATACATATTTAGTTGACAAATAAAAACAAATTTAAAAATATATTTTTGAGAGTGAGTACAGCCTACTAGAATGCATTATTCAGACCGTTTTGTGGTAATTGTTATTATTGCTAACAGCTAACTATTTCTAATTTATAAATGAAGCATTACAAATATATAAATGTATAGGAGATAACAAGATGTTCAATGTTTGACCCTATCACTACTTTCAGAATCTACTGGAGCTGTGTCCTGCAATATATCTCCTGAAGATAAAATGGAATTACTGTCGATAATAGTTGCCAATATAGAGCCATAATCAATTGCATCATCTCCTTCAGAGGCTGCTAATATCAGTAACTGCATTTGTTATTCAGTTTACACATGTGGCGAAGCATGTGGCTGTGCTCCTTCATGTCCTTCTTTTACCCCATGCAGCAATATTTTATAAATGGACAATAATAGGAAGCAGAGACTAGTGAATAAATACTAAGTTCCACCAAAGAAATGAAAGGTAATTATTGTGGGGGGAAAAGTGCAGTTACAGAAGACAGAGGGGACCATTGGGATGTTTCTGCTGCTTCCAGTTGAGAAATTGTACAGAACTTCAGAGAGATTTCCTAACCAGCAACAAAAATGAGGGAAATGTTTCATAAATAAGTGTTTCTCATAAGAGAATTTCAAAGCTGGCGTCTGGTGCAGATACCTGTTGGTATGGCCAGAACATACAGAGTAAACACAGGATTAAAAAGTGAATTTCTACATGTCATAAAAGCTGTCCACTGTTTAATGATCGAAAGTTTGTGGCAAGATGGCTGGCTACTGACAGAGGTGATTACAAAGAAAGAATGAAAGGGGAAAGAACAGCTACTATTCAGTGTTCACAGGAGGAAGCTAGAGTGCAGAACGGATGAAACAGAGATGCCGTGGGGCATGAGAACTGGAGACAACAAAGTAAAACCTTTTATTATTTAAAACCTTCTATCAAAAGCCCCATTATCCAGGTCAAGACTTTTGATACTCAGAAAGTTCTACCACAATGAAAAAATACACAGGAGACCCCCAACAGCTCCCATTGGCACCCTAAAAATACACAGCAGACCTCCTCCAATATCTCACATTGGTACCCTAAATTTTAGGGCTTGGGTAGTTCTGCAGCCTCCCTGAGTCTTCAGGGAGACAATTATGCTCTTCTAGACAGATGAGGAACTCTGCTAATGAAGCGTGCTACCTAGACTGCTGCTGCACATCAACTACCTGACTTCTTTCTTTTTTAACACTTTATTTATTTATTTATTTATTTATTTATTTATTTATTTATTTGCCTTGGTGTTTGCCTGGAACTGGAACTACAAACAGTTGTTGGCTGCCATGTGGATGCTGGGAATCAAACCTGGGTCCTCTGGAAGAGCAGATGGTGCTCTTAACCACTGAGCCATCTCTCCAGCCCCACTACCTGACTTCTTATGTAACTTTCTCTCAGGATGCTAGAGTGGCTCTATTTCCACATTACCACTGGAGACTTCACAGATGCTCTCTGCACTACACAGGAGCCCTGCAACTCTACCATGGTAACCATACCACAAATATCTGCGGACCCTCTAAACTGGCTCTAAATATGGTCTACAAAACTTGACACACAGTTCTCATATCTTGCATGTATGCTGCATGTTACATTTGCCTGAGTCTCATAGGTAAATGCTAGTCCCTGCTTCTTCATGTGCCCTACCCTCCTAGGCTGTTAGAATAGCCCCACCTTCCACCCCTGCAGAGAGCATCAGTCTTTATGATCCTGCTTCCTGTGAACTGCTCTCCCAGCCATGGATTACAGTTGAAATGATTTGGAGACCATAACTACAGTAGCCAACCTGAATCAAAACCGATACAGCCTACTAATCAGACAGAGTCAAAAGAAGTTCTTCAAATATTAAAGTTACTCAGTAGTGCAGACATCTGATCCACCAGACATGCATAAGGAAACAGGAAGTCTGAAAAAGGAAGGTAACATGATAGGTCTGAAAGAGAGCAATTACTCTCCAACAAGACTCCAGGGACAGGAAAATACACAAAATGCCTGAGGGAGAATAATTTGAAGGGCATTCAATGACATGAGAATTTAAATAATTCTATGAAACAAGGAAAACAATTAATGAAATGAATAAGAAATTCACCAAAGAAAAATCATCAAAAGGAACCAACCATCAACTTTGGACCTGAAGAATGAAATAAGTCAAGTAAAAGATATGAACAACAGCCTCAACAATAAGATTGATCAGGCAGAAAAATGTCTGAACTTTGGGACAGACTTTTTGAAGTACCAAAACTAATCACTGAAGAAATAAAAGAGGAAAATCATTAGAAAGAACAAAGAAAGTTTCCAAGACTTATGAGACATGTGTAAATGCACAAATGTTCAAATTATGACCTTTCCACGAGGTAAGAAAAGGAGAAAGCACCAAAAGCCTATTCACATAACAAATGAGTCCCAGTTTCATCCATTTTCCTCAATATGTCACAATTTCATTTTTCTTTATGGCTGACTAAGATCCCATTGAGTGTAAGTACCACATTTTCTTTACCCATTCATCCACTGATAGACATTGAATCTAGTTTCATTTCTCAGCCACTGTGAATGGTGCAGCAATGACCATGGAGGGGTAAGTGTCCCTGTGGTGTGTCTCAGAGACCTCTGGGTGCATATCCAGGCATGGTATAGCTTACAAATAAGGTAGTTTTCGGGCTTTGGTGAGCTTCATACTAGGGATGGGGAAAGTAACTCAGTTGGTACAGTACATCCCTAACAAAAACAGAGCCCTGGGTTTGATCTCTAGTACTGCATAAAACAGGACACAATGGCACATATCTGAAATTCCAGAACCAGAGAGATCTGAAGTTCAAGGTCACTCTTGTTTACATGATGAATTCAAGGTCATGCTGGGCTACATGAAAATTTATCTGAATAAAAAGAAAACATAAGATGAAACTTCCATACTGAAAAAAAAATGTTCATAACCTCTTTAACATTAGAGAGATATGGGCATAGAAGAGGCCCAGAAAGCCCAAAAAACCCAAATAGATTTGATTCAAACATGTTGTCATCACTGTATTTGATAGCCAAACTTTCAAATTCTAAAAATGAAATAAGTCATTCACTTGCACTAATATTATCCACATTAAATTTATGGGAGATTTTTCAGCAAAAACTAATAGACTACAAGAGAATATGGTACCATATTAAAATTTATAAAGAGAGGAAAAGATGGTTAACCTCGACTATTACACTAAGAGATGATATGGAGGAGCAAAGGATAACTATAGCAATGTCCAAGGTAACAACAGTCCAAGATTAAAATTAGGGAATGCCCTGGTGCTATGGGGACTCCCAAAACCCACAATGATGGCCCCAGCTAAGAGTCCAAGCAATAGTAAAGAGGGTACCTGAACTGACCTTTCCCTATAATCAAATTGATGACTACCCTAATTGTCATCATGAAACCATCATCTAGCAACGGATGGAAGCAGATGCAGAGATCCATAGCTAAGCTGAGCTGGGCTGAGCTCCTAGTCCAGCTGAAGAAAGGGAGGAGAGGTTATATGAGCAAAGAGGTCAAAACATGATGGAGAAACTCACAGAGACAGCTGACTCAAGCTATCGGGAGCTCACTGACTCTGGACTGACAGCTGGAAACCTGCATGGGACCAAACTAGGCCCTCTAAATGTGGATATGTGTGGCTTGGGTAGTTTGTAGGGCCTCTGGCAGTGAGTGGGACCAGATTTTATCTTTAGCATATTAACTGGCTTTTTGGAACCCATTCCCTACAGAGGGATACATTGTTCAGTCTTGATACAAGGGGAGAGGCTTGGTCCTGCCTTAGCGTAAAATATCAGACTTTGTTGACGCTTTATGGAAGGACTTACTCTCTCAGAGGGTAGATGGGGGTGGGAAAGGGAAAAACTGAGGGGTGAGTGAGAGAAGGAGAAGGAGAGGAAACTACAGTTTAAAATAAAAGAAAATTTAAAAAAATTAGGAAACCCATCCCTAGAGCAGCTTGAAGCTATACCTGAGAGTGTAAAAAACCAGAAGAACAATACATACCCCTGTGAAAAGTTATAAAAGATAAAACCCTCTAGAAAAGCAGCTACATAAAAGGTAAAGAGAATAAAATGTCATTCTTTCAGAAAACAACAAAGATAAAGCATGGGGCTTCACTAGAATATGGCTATTGGAAATCAGAACACGAACAAAATGACACAATAGTTCTACACATAACACTAATAACCTTGGATGCAAACACATTTAAAAAATACCAAATTAAAGATAGATGTTGGCTAAATGGACTAAAAAGCAAAACTCAACATGCTGCTTACAAGTCAGACTGACGTCTTCACTATTGAGGATACACAGACTCAGAAACTGATAGAGTGGAAAAGTTACTCCCCATCAAGCAAGCAGGAATGGGTATGCTTAGACACGCTGACTGTAAGCCAAACATGGTAGAAAGACACAGAGAGGTGGTAACTGTAATCACAAATCACTGGCAATTGATAAAGAAGAATATATTTTATTTACAGGGTTCTGAGGGAAAGCTCACTGATACAAAAGATGAAACAATTGTGTGGTTCCTGGAAAGCTGGATTGGTCTATGTGGCTGAAGCTCAGTGGGTCAGGTCCTCTATCCAAGGGTAAACAGGAAGCAGAAGGGCTCCACCTACTTAAGTTGACCTTCAACTACGCCCCTAATTCTGTAGGCTCAATGGTTATAGGTAAATCCCAGTTCTATGTTGGTAAAGAGACCACACATCTAGGTCAAGGTGATGGTACCTACTCTCCACTATAGGTAACTATGAGCTAATGAAAGAGAGCTAACCAATGGGAGATATAATATGTACATCTAACAAATACTAATATACTTCATTTTAAGGTCAGGTACAATTGCACACAATTCTAATCCCAGCATTTAGGAGATAGAAGCAAGCAGATTTCTGGAAGTTCTAAGCCAGCCTGGCCTACATAACAAGTTCCAGGATGGTCCAGATGGTTTCAGTGCAGAATTCTACCAGACATTCAAAAAAGAATTACTACCAGTGCTCCTCAAACTGTTCCACACAGTAGAAACTGAAGGAACATTGCCAAACTCTTTTTATGAGGCCACGATTACCCTAATACCCAAGCCACTCAAAGACACAACAAAGAAGGAGAACTACAGACCAATTTCCCTCATGAATATTGATGCTAAAATTCTCAACAAAATTTTAGCAAACCGTATACAACAATATAAAAAAATATCATCCAGCAAGACCAAGTAGGCTTCATTCCAGAAATGCAAGGCTGGTTTAACATATGAAAAATCGTAAACGTTATCCATCATATAAACAAACTAAAGAAACAAAAGCACATGATCATATCCTTAGACACTAAAAAAGCCTTTGACAAAATCCAACACTCCTTTATGATAAAAGTCTTGGAGAGATCAGGAATACAGGGAGAATACCTAAATATAATAAAGACAATTTACAAGAAGCCGAAAGCTAGCATCAAACTTAATGGAGAAAAACTCAAAGCAATCCCACTAAAATCAGGAACTAGACAAGGATGTCCTCTCTCCCCTTATCTATTCAATATAGTTCTCAAAGTTTTAGCTAAAGCAATAAGAGAATGAAAGGAGATTAAGGGGATACAAATTGAAAAAGAAGTGAAACTATCTCTATTTGCAGATGATATGATTGTATACATAAGTGACCCACAAAATTCTTCCAAGGAACTTCTACGGCTGATAAACACCCTCAGCAATGTAGCAGGATACAAGATTAACTCAAAGAAATCAGTACACTAAAGATAGAAGAGCTGAAAAAGAAATAAGGAAAATATTACCCTTCATAATAGCTGCAAATAGTATTAAATGCCTTGGAGTAACTATAACCAAAGAAGTAACAGATCTATTTGACAAAAATTTTAAATCACTAAAGAAAGAAATTGAAGAGGATATCAGAAAATGGAAAGCTCTCCCATTCCTGGATAGGTAGGATCAACATAGTAAAAATGGCAATTCTACCAAAAGCAATCTACAGATTCAGTGAACTGCCCATCAAAATCCCAACACAATATTTTTTGGACCTTTAAAGAACAATATTCAATTTCATTTGGAATAACAGGAAAGCCTGGATTGCCAAAACAATTTTGCTCAACAAAAGAACCTCAGGAGGCATCACCATCCCTGACTTCAAGGTATACTATAGAGCTACAGTATTAAAAACAGCCTGGTACTGGAATAAAAACAGACTTGTGGATCAATGGAATAAAATTGAGGATCCAGACATTAACCCAAAAACCTATGAACACCTGATCTTCGACAAAGCGTCCCAAAATATTCAATGGAAAAAAAGATAGTATATTTAACAAATGGTGTTGGCATAGCTGAATGGTAGTGTGTACAAAACTGCAAATAGATCCAAGCCTGTCACCCTGCACAAAACTCAAATCCAAGTGGATCAAAGACCTCAACATAAACCCAGCCACTTTAAACTTAATAGAAAAGAAAGTGGGAAATAACACTTCTACTAATTGGCACAGGCGACCATTTCCTACATACCATTTCCTACATATAACACCAGTGGCACAGACACTAAAATCAACAATCAATAAGGGGGATCTCCTGAAGCTGAGAAGCTTCTGTAAAGCCAAGGATACTCTCAATAGGACAAAACGACAGCCTACAGAATGGGAAAAGATTTTCACCAACCCTACAAGTGATAGAGGACTGATCTCTAAGATATATAAAGAACTCAAGGATCTAGAGCCCAAAACCTTGAATAAGCCAATCAAAAAATGGGGTTCAGATGGAAAAAGGGAATTCTCAGCAGAATTACGAATAACTGAAAGGCACCTGAAAAAGTGCTCATCATCTTTAGCCATCAGAGAAATGCAAATCAAAACAACTTTGAAATACCACCTAACATCTGTCAGACTGGCTAAGATAAAAGACACAGATGACAGCCTATGCTGAAGAGGATGCGGAGAAAGGGGAACACTCCTCCATTGTTGGTGGGAGTGTAAGCTTGTTCTGCCACTTTGGAATGCAGTGTGGCAGTTTCTAAGAAAATTGAGAATCAATCTCCTCAAGGACCCAGCAATACCACTTCTGGGTGTATACCCTAAAGATGCACAGTCGCACTCCAAAGGCATTAGCTCAACTATGTTCATAGCAGCATTATTTGTAATAGCAAGAACCTGGAAACAACCTAGATGTCCCTCAACTGAAGAATGGATTAACAAACTGTGGTACATATACACAATGGAGTACTACTCAGCAGTAAGAAAAAATGATATCCTAAAATTCACAGGCAAATGGATGGATTTGGAGAATATCCTCCTGAGCGAAGCATCACAAACCCAGAAAGATAATTAGGGGATGTACTCATTTATTGGACTCTGAACAAACAAACAAACAAACAAACAAGAAAAAACAAAGCATGCCCAAGCTGCAAACCACAACCACTGAACAGCTTGAGATCAGAAATACCTTGGACTGACTCCTTGGATCCCACTCCCGCTAGAGGAACACCTGACTCAGTCTTGAGGTTGGCGAGAGAAAACTGGATCTGCCAGGAGTGGAGGCTGAACTAAGCAATATTGGGACAGTGGGACTTTAGGACCGCCTGCCGCCTGCCTGGGGAGGGGGAGGAGATGGGGAGTTGTGAAGAAGAGAGAAAGATCTGATGTGGTGGGAGGGGGAAGGGACCTTGAATAAAGGTCTGAAACACCTTTGACTGGCACTTTGGATGCCACTCCTTCTAGAAGAACACCTGACCCAGTCTTGATGTTGGAGTGAGGAAAGCAGATCTGCTGGGAGTGAATGCTGAACTAATTCACAATGGGATCTTTGGACCTCCTGCCCTTGCTGGGGAGGAGATAAGGAGATGGGAAGAAGAGAGTGACTGGAAGAGGTGGGAGGGGAAAGGGAGTTTGAACAAGGGGATACATGGGAAAAATATGACTTTATTCATAATAAAAAAATGAATAACATAAAAACACAACTTCCAGGGCATCCAGGGCTATGTAGAGTAATCCTGTTTCAAAACAAAGTAAAATACTCAATATTACAAGGAAAATACTGTTATATCTAAAGGGAAAAATAGGCTACCATACAGTGATAGCTGTGGAAACAACATCCCACTTTCATCCAGAGCCTCCATAGACACTCAACAAAGAAGGAGCAGAGATAAACAATAAAAGAGAACGAATGAACCCACCGTAAAAAGCCACAAATGATGCTCTCAGAGCAATATCATAGTGAATGGAGAGATGTTTAGACTACTTCACACACAATGTCCACTTGTACCCCTCAGAGCCCACAAAGTATGACATTTTAGGCCAAAGAAAACATTGCATCCAAATAGAAAGGAAATCAGATCATCCTGTTTGTAAACTGAAATTTAAAGACCCCATCAGAAGACTGCCCATACTAAAGCAATATTTAGCATTTTATGTGCCATAAGGAACTTGCTGAGAAAGGAATCACAAAGCAAGCCCATTTGTAACAGCTTTTGTAAATCAACCTGGTAGTAAATTAATTCCAAGGAGAAAATGACTTCCACAATGAAAACAGCAAAGGGCTGATAAAAAAATTGGAGGGAAAATCAAAGGTATTAGCTCAACTATGTTCATAGCAGTGTTATTTGTAATAGCAAGAACCTGGAAACAACCTAGATGTCCCTCAACTGAAGAATGGATTAACAAACTGTGGTACATATACACAATGGAATACTACTCAGCAGTAAGAAAAAATGATACCCTAAAATTCGCAGGCAAATGGATGGATTTGGAGAATATGCTCCTGAGCGAGGTATCACAATCTCAGAGAGATAAGCAGGGGATGTATTCACTCACTAGTGGTCTCTAAACAAACAAACAAGAAAAAAAAAGCCAAACATGCCCAAGCAGCAAACCACAACCACTGAACAGATTGGGATCAGAAACACCCTGGACTGACCCTTCGAACCCCACTCCAACTATAGGAATACCAGACTCACTCTTGAGAGAGGGGGGACAAAACTGGATTTGGCCAGGAGTGGAGACTGATCCAAGCATTATTGGGTCAGTGGGACCATAGGACTGTCTGCTTCCTGCCCAGGGAAGGGCTGGGGAGTTGCAGAGAAGAAAAATGTCCTGTGACTACAGAGCTGGAGAATCCAAAATACTTTCATCTGACAAAGAATTACATTCAGAATACAGAAAGAGTTTTAAATGCTCACACAAAAATTATATCCAATTGGAAATGAGCAAATTACCTTAATTAGACATTTTTCAAACAAAAAAATCCATCTATAGGTATATGAAGAAAAAAACAGTTCAACACCACTAGCTGTCAGAAAAGCAAATGTAACCATAATGAGATACCCACTATGAATATACTTGCATAAATATATAGTTACATATAACATATTTGCTATAAAAATACATCTTATAAATTTAAATTAATATATAATTATAAAATAAGATATAATTTTTAAAATAATAATACACTATAAATAACACATATAGTTATGTACATATATATGTACATATAAAACTATTTCTGCTCAAGGGTTTCCAAATAGACAATGCTATGTTGTTAAGCAGATAGGGCCTGTTTTTTGCATATTTCACTTGCAAATGCTGACTGTTTTATTGCAAGTTTTTGATGACCAACTAGGATGACCAAAACTCAATGCAGTTATTAAATGGTTAATGAAATTTGAAGGGATTTACATTTTAGAAGTAACGATTATGCTCTAAAACTTCTACTCATACAGAATGCTAAGCTGCTCTTTAAGAATTGCTGACTTCTATTTTATTTCACTGTAAGGAAATAGAATTAGTTTCACAGCAGTAACTCATCTCTCCTGTGGTCCTGAGAACCCATGTACCACATGACCCTGCATTTCGAGAACCAATTACAAGCTATAGCTAATGAACAAGTCATCAGATCCTTCCTCTCTGACCTTACTTTCTTCATCAGCAAAATGATGACAATGATAATATAGCTGAAGGGTAAAGACCAAAAGGATAATGTGCATGAAATTAGAAATTATAACTGGTCGTATGATAGCTGAACTGGTTGTTATGGATGAAGGTATAAAGACATGCCCACAGGTATAGTGGGATTATGTGTTACATTGTAAGTAATTGTCCTGCCTATGGGTTTAATAAAAATGCTGATAGGCTGAAGGCAGACAGGAAGTATGGGCGGAGCTACCAGGCTAAGAAAACTCTGAGTATAGGAAGAACAGACACAGATGTCACAGAGTCACCAAATCTGCCAAGAGATGCAGAGAAAATGCTGCTGAGAAAAGGTACCAAAAACATGGCTGAACATGAAAAGAAAAATGGGTTAGTTTAAGACTAAAGATCAAGCAAGTTATATGCCTGGGCCCTAGGCCGGTCAGCATATAATTAATGAAAGTGTCTGTGTGTCTCTATGGGTCTGTCAGACTTCCAGACTCCTGGTCAAACCTCTGGTCCAGGCCTGGAAACTACAGACCAGAAACTTATGACAACACACAGGTCAGCTACTTCCTTGCTTCCCCACATTCAAGGATACCATTTGGGACATGTTTGCTAAAAGATGGGTCACTGTAGCCTATGGAGAGAAAGACAGTGTTCTCTGATTTTCTTTGATGTAAGCTATGAGGTTGAAGCAAACCTCCTATGCTAGCTTGAAATTGTACAATGGCCATGTTCTTGCAGTACAACAGTCTTGGTGATAAGATGTGAACTTTGGAGGTGGGGAGCAGGAGGGATTTTCTCTTCAGGACTAGCCCAGGCTCTACCAGCTTGACTCAGCATCTGCTTATCTACCATTTACATCTGTCCAAGGATATCTTAGAGAAATGTGGCTTTGGCTCATAGCTGAGTTTCTTTACACTTGCACTCTGTATTCTCTCATCAAAATCTCATAAACAGTCCTCGTTATATTTAACAGCCAAGACAACTGTAAAGTTGATAGATTTCCAACAGAGAAGAGAATCTTATAACTCTAAAAATAAATAAATAAATAACCCTAATCATGAGCCCTATCAACCCAATTTGCTTTTCTATTGACCAGCAATATTTCTAGATAGAAGCACCACAAGCATATAGTCACCACTCATAAAGAGCAATATAATATGCAGGCTATAAGTCACACATTTGCAAATGTTTCATCAAGGAACTAACACGGAGTGACTTATGCTGCTGCTAATCATGGGGTTCAGCTAGGGAATTGTGGCATTGCAAAGTCTTTAGAAAGGTAAGGAATGGGAATATAAATTGAGATATGGAGTCAAAGAAGAAAAAGATCCCTGAGAGAGAAAGCTAAAGGGGAAAGCTGAAAAACCAACAAGACCATCATCTTTGGAATCTGAGAGAAGTAATTTCAAAGAAATTCAAAGACATTACTTTATACAAGTTTTTCAATACATTTACTTATATGGCCCTAAAAGGATTTAGATGGAGTCAAAAAATGGTCGGTCTACGGCATGTAATTAAATGAAATCAGAATAGTGCCAGGTACTTCTAACCTTGGGAGCTTTCCTTGGTGGCCCTGTGAAAAGTAGGGTGCTCAGCCAAATGAACCCAACTGACCTCTATCATCATGTCTGATATACTCTTGTGGGCTGCTAAGGTAATCTTGTGTTGATAAAACTGCTTGTGAAATCTCACAGTGTGTCTCTTAGCATCTCTGCTTCGCTGTCTAATTTGATGACTTGGGTAAGAAATTGGGAATGGCTTTCCAGTGGTTGGGGGAGGCATCTGTCTGTTCCTCAAGCCCCCCTACCTAGACTATATAATCTCTCTTCCACCCTACTATCCCAGAAACAAAAGCAGAACAGGTTTCTCTAAAGTTTCAGATCAATAAAAAGTACAAGCCTATAGTAGTTCCTACCTAACCCTTGACAACAGATTTCAAATGCTCCTTCCCTTAAAACCTATAGTCCTTTGAACAACCAATACTTTTGGTGTTCTCCAATACACAGCAAATAAACTAAGGCTTAGAAATTCAATTACTAGACTATAAACAAAATAAATTGAAAAGTCTTTTGAATGCTAATATGTTATAGAATGCCACTTTATTTTCCTTCAACAAAAACAAAAGTGAAACAGTACTCTGTGTGCATGGATGTGTGTGTGTGTGTGTGTGTGTGTGTGTGTGTGTGTGATTTAACTATAAAACTTTGGATACTAATATAACACAGCAACGAAGTACAAAAATCAGAAGACTTGGCCATAGTTGGAGACCTGTGAAACTAGAAAGGCTCTCTGGACAGTCATGTGAGGTATTCTTTATAGAATTTGCACGTTACTGTCTCAGGCCATACATTCTCTGGCTCAGGGATGTTATTTCTCAGACAAGGCTATGATGTACATAAGATTGCTGATCTCCAACTTGTTTGAGGTGTAATGCACTGGAAGTTGAATGTCATACATTGTGATGAGATCATTCTGGTAATGTAAATATTTGTCCCGTCTATGGGCCTATGGGTTTAATAAATGCTGATTGGCCAAAGGCAAACAGGAAGTGGGGCAGGGCTACCAGGCTACGAAAACTCAGGAACATCTCAGGGCAGACACAGATGCCAGAGTCACTGGAGCTGCCAGGAGATACAGAGGAAATGCTGTTTTGAGAAAAGGCACTGAGCCACACGGCTGAACAAGATGGGTTGAATTGAGATAAGAAAAAAAGTTAGCAAATTACGTGCCTGAGCCTTAGGTCAATCAGCATAAAATAATTTAAGTGTGTGTGTGTGATTATTTGATGCTAAATAGGGCTAAGAGTGAGACCAAACCTCTAATCCAGGCCCCAAAAGTCCAGGCCAAAACCTTTTACAACAATGGATAGAATGGATAAATAAGAAAATGGCTATGACAGTCAAGCACTCAACTACAGTCAAATCACAATGAAATGGGATGTGATACAAAGACTTAAAGAAGTCTCAAAAACATAATGGTGGCTGAAAACTTTCAGATCATAAATAGTACTTTGTAGTGAAATTCTGTAGGTCTTAAAAATCAACTTACAGAAAGCAACTCCATTTCAAAAATCTGTATTTAGTAAATGAGTGAGGAGTGCATATTAAAGACACACAATATACACACTAGGTAACCACGGAAGATGGGATTGAGATGAAGAAATGAAACCTTTGTAAAAATAAAGATGGCAGTGTTGTAACAAGATAAGAAGTATATTCAGTTTGATTCTATCCAGTGGGAGAAAGATTGTACAAAAGATGAAAAAAGATAAAGACAAAAAAATAAATCTCAGTCTCTTGACATTGTAAAAACATGGTTTGATACTTTTTATTCTATAAAGCAATTTACATTTGAATATTTTAAAATTATGACATGCCACTATTTACCTCATGGTTACCTAATTGTGTTGACTTTAACTAAAATAATCAAACAATGTAAGTCATATATATGTATATACAAGCCAAATATATATTATATAGTTGATATATAATATATGTTACATATCATATAATATATATAATACCTTTCTTCTGCTACATAATATCATAGCTGAGGCTCATTAGTGTGTTAGTCACTGGTCTCTCATTTTCAAACATTTGAATAAAATTACTCATTAAAATCAGTAAAATTCTCATCATGTTTAGGTCTTATACATTGTACCATTTCTGCTAATGGCCTCAAGATCCATTTGGAAGGAAATTTTGTGTCATCATCTCCTGCAGACTCAGAGTTGCTGTTTTATTATTATTTCTTTTATTGCACTTAACATGTAGATGACAGAAAAGAGCAAGAACAGAATCCTTTGAGGAAGGGCTGTGGGGAGGGGAGTTCAGCAAGGGGGCAGGAAAGAACACCAGTGTGGGAGGATGATGATGAGCAAAGTGCACAGACACACCTTTGCAGAAATGCCACAGCGAAGTGAAACCTGTTACCTTGTATGCTAACTCTGAAGATTAAGTTTAAAAATGCACAAATCCAAAAAACCAGTTAAATTGTTTGACTTATTTTCAAAGCTCTTCATCGTGTGAGGTGATTCTGGAATCACTTGACTATAACATAGTGACCTTTAACGAAAACCTTATGTTTCTAAATCTGGGAGAAATTTGAGTCTTCTCTTTCTCTGTCTCCTTGCATTTCATGTCCAAAAGATCTTATTAAATTACTCAAAAAAGTTTTGTGTTGCAAAAAAGTAAAAGGAAGAATAGCGCAGATTCTGCTTGATAAATGTATTTGTCTGTCTTGCTCCGTTTTCTGTCCTACAGTTTGTTTCTCACTTTATACACTACTGTGCTTTCAACATATGTGGGTTAGGAAGTTTGATCTTTGCTTTGATACTTTAAAACAAATTTTCTACAACTAGATATTTTTATTATTTCTATGTCTTTATTCTTCTAAATAATGATGCAGTCAACACAAAATGGCTAAATCATATATTTCTTTTTTTAACATCTATCAAAGTTTATTGAATTTTTCATTTATATTTTACTTCAGGTATTTTGTGTGTGTGTGTGTGTGTGTGTGTGTGTGTGTGTGTGTTTTAAATCACTTTATTCACCCATCATCTTTCAATTAAATAAAACTGTTTTTGTTTAGAGTCCACTAATGAGTGAGTACATCCCCTGCTTATCTTTCTGGGTTTGTGATACCTCCCTCAGAAGGATATTCTCCAAATCCATCCATCCATTTCCTGCGAATTTTAGGATATAATTTTTTTTCTTACTGCTGAGTAGTACTTCATTGTATAGATCTACCATAGTTTGTTAATCCATTCTTCAGTTGAGGGGCATCTAGGTTCTTGCTATTACGAATAATGCTGCTATGAACATAGTTAAGCTAATGCTTTTGGGGTGCGAATGTGCGTCTTTAGAGTATATGCCCAATAGTGGTATTGCTCATTAAAGAAAGATGAGAAAGTTTAAAATAGAAATACATTTACACAAATCATGCTTCCAAGAGAGGCTGACAGGATTGAGGCACTTGTGTTCATTCATCAGCCACTCTGTGTGAGCCTTGAAGGGCTGCAGTCTACACATGGGCAAAACACACTCCATATTTTGTACAAGTGAGTAAAGGCTGTTTATTCAGAGCATGGCAATTTTTGAAAGCAGAACTTTGAGAGGTGGAGGAGACCTGAGGGAGGACATACTCACTGTGTTTCACAGTGAAAAAGCACTAATAATCCAAAATTTCCTAGAATACTTTAACACTTCAGATAAAATGCCATAAATAAAACATGATTTGTAGAAGCATGGGAGACATAGGTTACAGTTTACTGCATATATATATATATATTTATATAATATGTATTATTTATATATTTAAGTTATATATGTATAATTTAACAAAGACCAATAACAAAGCACTCTTAGATTCTGTAAATAGTGCAGTCAAAAGTGAGCATGGGCTGTTGAGACAGTTCAGTGAGCAAGGTGGCATGCTGCTAAGCCTGACTACCTGATCTCAATTGGAGAGTTTACAAGGTAGAGGGAGAAAGACTTGTCCTCTGATCTCCATACACATGCCATGACACACGACACATATGCGCAACAAATAGTAGGTGATAAACAAACAAACAGATAGGTAGATAGATGTAAAACATAGTAAACTTTTATAAAGTAAGAATGATGTAATCTCTGTTTTCTGGATGCTTCTCCAGGAACTGGTGGCATGAAGAAAAAAGTAACTTTTTCAGAACAAAAAAATCATTAGTATGACGCTCAAGCATTTTTTGTGAATCTGTTAGTGGAAAAAATAAAACTATGTTTACCAAATAAAACATCATGGGACAAGACAAATACATGAGACATAAGGGAAGTTGGAAGGTGAACTTTAAGAGATATCTGGATAGCATCAATCAATGGTGGTATGCACCTTGAATACCAGCATTCCAGAGTCAGAAGTAGGTGAGAGTGAAGCCAGCCTGGTCTACAGAGTGAGTTCCAGGACAGCCAGGGCTACACAGAGAAAGCCTGTCTTACAAAACTGAAGAGTAGGGACAAGGAGAGCAATTTTCAAATAGTAGTAGTAATACTTCTCTAAAACAACTAAAGCAATAGGAATAAAATCCCCAGTGAGACCTGGTGAGTTGGTTTAATGATTAAGAGCACTGAGGACCTCAGTTCAAATCCCCAGATTCTATGTAAATGTTGGGCATGGTTGCCTACTTCTGTAACTCCAGGTTTGGAGGACAGAGACAAGCCAAACCCAGGAACTCACTGGCCAGGTAGCTTAACTGAAGTAGTAGGCTTCTTGTTCAATTAGTTCAGTGTAAGACCATATCACATAATAATCAAATAAGTGAGGAGTAACACAGAAAGATGCAGGATATTCTCCCCTGGTCTTCACATGCATGAGCATAGCCACTCATATCTACATATACTCGTCCATATCTCACACACACACACACACACACACACACACACACACACACACAATTATGGCATAGTAATTTAAGAGCAACACGATGTTGCAAACAAAGATGCAGATGATGAACTATTTGGAGTGAAAGAAAAGGACTAAGGACCAGAACCTCTTATGTGGAGAATCATTTATCTCATTAGGTGGAAAATGGCGTCCGACACAAAAAATCCAATCGTCCAAGAAGAGACAGGGGCACTTGTGTGTTACCGAGCTCTTTATAGTGCCCGCACCTTAGTATTGTATGATTTTTATAGCACAAAGATCAAATTTCTACCCCATGTTTAAAAGGCATCAGTATTACCAAAGGTGTGGCCCATCCATGGGCCACAATTTTCATTATTTACATTAATTCTTTCTGCTTTATTCTTTGAAGTGTAGACAAAAAGTGTAGAAATAACCTCAATAGAGGGAAAAAAGAGGGTGTCTGGTGGTAGAGAGGGGGAGGAAAAGGAAGTGTGAACAGATTGTTTCTCAAGCCTTGATAAACATTAAAATTATCTAAGCTTCTGGTTTATCATGCCAGCTACTGTCCCTGAATAGCCGTTTTGGCTAACTCTGGTTCAATAGATTTAAGGGGTGTTAGAAACTGTTTTGCAAAGTTATTTAAGTTTTTCTGTTTATAGTTTCATATTTAAACTTCATAAAGATACAGATCATTCACATACATATAAGTTATTTGTGCTTGAACAAGCACACACACACACACACACACACACACACACACACACACACACACTGCATCTCAGAATAAATGGGTAGAGAACAAAAACCAGCTGTGGGCAGGTCCCTTAGCACAGCACCACATTTTTTTTTGTCAGAACTTAAATTAAAAAAAAATAGTCAAGATCCTTTTCAGTTCCAAAATAATTTAACTCCCAACACTTAGTTAAGCTAGGAATTTAAAGAAAAACTAAACAGGGTTTGGAGGTTGGTCCCATCTGTCCTTACTGAAATATGGTGTCAAAGTTTTAGATTCTAAACTAGTTCCTTATGTATAGGTTGGTTTATTGTTTGCTTGTTTTCTGATCCCCTTTTCTCATAATTCTCCTTAAACTTGCAGATGTGACCTATTTTTAAAGTTGTCATAAGTAATACAAATGTCAGATTCTGTTTTATATAACACAAACCAAACAGATGAGGTGACTCTACCAATGCTATAAAGGCATGTGATTGGCTCAACATAAGAGCTTCACCCTCATGCCTTTACATTCCTGTGAACAATGCTCCACTTGGCTAATTCATATGTTCTAATTTGTTAGAACAATTTTAGCTGCTCCGGAGGTACTGATGTCATCAGTGGGTCCCTAATACTGACTACTCCTGTGGTCACCCAGTACCTGTGCTACCTCCTAGCTCATTATAAGTGACTAAATAAATTTTAACAAATGAATTAATTCACACATTAGCAAAATCCTTCCTTGTTAAAAATTATCAAAAACAACTCTTAAAAGACATATTTGTTGCTCACAATTAAGTCATTTTTTAAAAACTTTTCTAACATAAATCTCATCCAATCATGAGTTTAAATAAACATCAGGTACTCTCAAACATCTCAGGCACTCTCAAAACCTAATATTCATATTTGAAAAAGATTTCAAAGTTACTTGAACCACATACCTGCAAGTGCTGCTTTTCTGCATGACGTCAGCTCGATGATACCCAGAGAGTTTACAAAAACCGTCATTACTGTAAACTACAGGCCAGTCCACAATTTGGGCGTTTCCCAGTAAGAAACTTGATTCTGAAGAAGAAAGAGAGATTTCCTTAGCTTTATTGAACAACTTATGTCTTTCAAGTGATCAAAAGAACAATTTTAAAAGATGGACAAATGTTATGATTGTGATATAAAGCAAGTAATACAACTTGTACCATAATCAACTAAATGTGAAGACCAAGGACATCTGCAATAAATAGAAGCCTCATATTACAAACCAAAATTTCCACTGGAAACAATGCATGGCACCTCTCTGTATTCAAGGATCTTATGAAAGAGGAGTATGTTTAGTAGTGAGTAGTAGTAATAATGACTAAAAATGTGCTAATTTATTAAGATGAGCTGGAGTCACTTTTCCACAAATTCAGAATATTGATGTTGTATAACAGAGGCAAACTGAATAGATTCCCTCCAAAAATGCTATTAATGCAAATATGATGGAAGGGATAAATTTTTTGTTCATCATATTTCTTGCTCTTGAAAAGTCTAATCTAAAATAGTATTAAAGAGTCTTCATTGAAAATGAGATCACTCAAATCTATCACTTCTGCATGTGACATAGTACCTAGAAAATATATGTATTCTATATAAAAGACATTGCTGCCCTATTTTACAAGGAAGAATAGGTTTGTTTTAGGCATAAAATAATTCAAAAATAGTATATTTTTAAAATCCAACAGTTTCAGGCTGTACCTTTAGCAATGTTAACAGTCTCATGATAATAAAATGAAAAAGAATTCAAATAATACTAACACAAAATAAAGCTATTATAAACAAACATCTTAAAAGACTAAAAAAGCAAAAGAAATATTCTACCTTAAAATATACCATAAAATAATTTCCTTTGGGCTTATCTTTGTATAGAATCTAAAAATAGAAATTAAATTATGAGTAGCAGGTTTGAAATTCCGACAAAGAATTGGTTCTCCTAAAAACAACAATATGATTCAACATTTACTGAGTAATAGTTGCTATGTGAAAGGTGGAGCTCTGAATCAGATATTAGAATGGAGAAAAGATTAAAAGAACATATTCTGTGTTCTTCTTATCAAGTTTACTTAATAAGAACATAAATAGGTAGCAATCAAAATGATCTAACATAATAGATATTAAACCAAGCACAGGAAGATACTTGAGAAATGTCTTTTGAGGGCAATAGGAAAAAGAGATAAATCCTTTTGACAACAAAGAATTTCTTAACTGTCCATCCTAAGAAGATTTCCAGTAGGGACAGCTGAGGAGGTGGTACACTTTAAACAGAAAGTCACATACAGCTAAGGAGTCAAAGGTCATAGATCTCACAACAGAAGCAAAAGTTATAAAAGCTTCAGAAGAAAACACAAGTGAGAATTCACCAGTCTTGAGGAAGTCAAAGTTTATCCCAATAATCAGAGTGCTGACAAACTTGGCATGATCAAGATGCAAATCAACTCCTCATTTAAGGGCACTGTTAAGAAAATAAAATGCAAACCTGCAGACTGGAAGAAAATATTCATAATTCAAAGACCTGAAGTCCAACCCAGCATATAGAGAGAATTCCCACAGAAAATGAAGCAACCCAACTAAGAAAGCTGGGGAAATTATTTGAACAGACACCTCAAGGTGTGCCACAGCCAATAATAGCACTCATTCCCACTCATGAGACATGAAAAAAGTACAAACTCGGAGCATAGTGATAGCCCACCACTCACCCACCAGAGTAGCTAGAAAGCTAATACTATATTTACCTGTGAGACTATGGGACCCCTGGACCTAGAACACAATATGTTATGACCACTTTGGAACACAGTTTCTTGTAAAGTTAAAAATTCATCTGTGACCCAGGAGGTCTACCCTACTTGTTAACTCAAGTGAAATGAAAACATACATGAACAAAAAGGGCCATAAAAAATTTCACATCAGATTTCACTCATTGTACTCAAACACTGGAAACAGTGTAAATCAAGAAAATGAATTTTAAATGGTGTCAAATTTGTACGAGGAACACCACTTTACTGTAAAATAAAAGAAACTCCTGAAACATGTCACAATGTAGATTAACCTAAAAAAATATCATAGGAGAGAAAAAAATCCACATGAAATCTAAATACAGACAAAGCTATAGTAGTGATGGGAATCACACAGTGGTTTCCTTTCACTGTGGTTGTGATGAACACTGAAGGTGATGATTATGCTAATTACCCAGGACAATGATTTCTAAAGGGAATCAGAGATGACAGAGAAGAGAGGGGGGAAAAAACTATCTGGAAGATGTAAGTGCTCACTCAGTATCTTGAGGTGAGATGCATGTATGTATGTGCATTTGTCCAAACTGACTATCCTTTACAGTTAAACACATTTAACAGTACATATGCTTAGAAAACACAGGGGGATAAGAGAAATTCCTTTCTCTTTGGTGCATGTTTAAAACAAATACTGACATTTAAGTTAAGCATTCATTATTGGAATAATTACCAGTGTCCCTCTGGAGAACCCAGCTAGCATGCTAGCATTAGCTAATTTCTGCAAAGATGAGTCAGAGATCATAAATTCCTCTTTAAGTATTCAGTTTTTCATTTATATATGGCATAGATTATAATCACCAAAAGTGATTTTCTTTCTTCTATTAGCGCAGGCTAGCTGACGTGGAAGCCATGGTGGGCCACATGGCTGCAGAGCTATATCCTGCCTTAATTCATCCTGTTTTATAGTCTCATATTCAAAACAATGTCAATGTATCTTCTTCAAACCCCATCCCTCTTTATCCAGATTAGGAAGCTTTCATCATCTGATCTCAAATCCATTCCCACACTTGCAAGGACCCTTCCTTCTAATACAAAAACATATTGTTTCTTACTCCTAAAATCTACACTGTCAGGCTTAGATCGGTTTATCAGTTTTCAAATATGCTCATTGGTGATGCTAACTCTTCACTTGAACTACTTTTCCTGTATCCTTTTGTCTATCAAACACTTAAGAACCATCTCATCTCGGCTTTCTCTATAGCACATTCACTGAGGACCACTCACACATATTCTCTACTTGCACACATTAAACAAGTGGCCGAACCAAATGTACATATGTAATGGAATAATTTTTTTTTGAAAAGAAAGTGGGGGAGGACTCTGTCATTTGCAGCAATGTGTGTGAACATTGAGGGCATCGCGTTAAGTAAAATAAGCCAGACGAAGGCAAACACTGGATGATTTCATTTACACATAAAGTATAAAATATAAACACACAGAACAAAGGGAAATGGTGCTAAGTTTCCAGAAACTGAACGGTAAGGAAACTGGACAGATAAAATCAAAGGCCACAAAACTGGAGTTGGCAATTATAAGTTCGAAAGAACTACAGTTGCCATGGCAACTAGAGTTACAGCAATATAGTGTATATTTGAAAGCCACCAAGGGAGTATATTTTATTCTCAATAACAAAAGTATATGTGATAGAAGACATATGTTAAGTAGCTTGATTTAGCTTTTCTACAATACATTTATATACTAAAGCATCATATTACCATAAACAAATACCCAAAAATGTATACTTTTACTTGCCAATTTAAAAACAATTTTTCAAGATTGTGCAATATAAAATGTTACTTATCAATTGAAAAGATTCCCAATGTCCTGGAAACAAGGGTTCCATGTGATTTTAAAGAAAGGTTGAAACCCTAAGACAGCTAGCTAAACTGGGCCTATTTCCCCCCAGAAACTGCTTAGAAACCAACCCACAGTTTTCAAGCTTTTGTAAATTGCAATTCATTATGAGAAATGCACACAAAGTGTGCATTCACACAAAGACACAGTTCCAAAAGTCTCTTAGCCAATACTTACTACATGTTCTGTATTATTTTAAATCTATTTCAATTTTGAAGTGTGTTAAAATTTACTGAATCAATTCTGCCACACTTTGGTTGCATGTCATAGATTTGAAAACATGCTTAAGCAAAGGCTTTGCAGATCTCCCTACATCATAAACAGTCTTGCTTTCAAAACATCTGTTAGGTTTAGAACCAGAGCTCTTCTTGTTCCTCGTTGGCTCTGCCATTTATAATCTGTTCCTGCTGCCACTCTGCAATAGGAATGTCTAAAAAAGACTGCAGCTCAGTGTTTCCAGTCCTCAATACCCACTAGTGGTTGATGCATTTCATTTATTCATTTACCAATATCTCCTCCAATGTGACAATAAAATGATTAACAAAAGCAGCCATGACAGGAGCCACACTCTGTGATACATGGTTCTGATGGTGCTCCTGTCTCTGATTTAAGAAACATCTCCATTCCCATTTTTCTGATCATTTTTCAGCAACAAGTCAGAGGTTCACAGAGCCCAGGTGCCTAGGGTCAAAAGCAGAATGCCTGTTCCCCAAATAGTTTAACTCTTGACTGAGGTTTGTGCATAGTCAAACTCTTTCTAGAGGGGAACTGTAGATAGAAAAGCAGGCATAAATGATAAAAGAAACAACTGAGGGCAGCCTCTGTGGGGAAAGGGATGTTATTCCTCTTATTGATTTGAATGCAGAGTTGTTTAAGCAACAAAAAATGGAAGTTTAAACCAAAAGTGGGCAGTGGATATTTTGTATTGTTACAACCCCATTTTTAAAATCTCTGCTTGAGTTCCATCAATAACATTGACTATGTTAGGATATTTTACAGGTACACACCAGTGTTGCTCATACAGTCAAACAAAATTAATAACTCAAAGATAATTTTGAGGTCATCATAAGATTTTACAATAGCCTAGGAGATAGATGTGTTTTCTGTTCATTTTTGTGCTTCAATTTTGAGACCAGTTATTTAGAATATGAGAGTGATATCATCAGATTATGCCATTTTCCATCCATTCCTGCTGGGTCTTTAACAATATATTCTAACACTGTAGGGACAACTGTAAGGACTTCTGTTATCATTTCTGGATAACCTATAAAACCACATCGAACATATTGCTCATATAAAATGCCATCAACTGGTAAATGTTCACAACAATCAAGTTCTGCTGATCATTCTGTCATAGTCTATTCTCCACATTCATGGGGAAAACCTTGGAATTTCAATTAAATTATCAGTTTCTACATATATGAATTAATAATAGCTATAAACACATCTCTGGGTAATTATGGAGACAAATAGTGAGGAATATAAGCAAAATCTTTATAAACTATGGGAGCAAAAACTCTTCATAAAATATTATATTGTACTATCTGCAAGATTATTTTCACAACTCTGCCATAACTGTAGAGACAGCTAGCAGCATGTTTAGGGGGTGTGTGAGCACCCACATGTGGAAGCATAGAACCTAGAAAAAATAGCAGTTTCTCTTGGTGGTTCTACAAACTGAAACCTGCACAGTTACAACAGGAAGAGGAAAATTACAAAGTGAAACACTGAACAGTGAAAAATAGAGCTAAGTTAGATGAAAGTTGCTGAGTTCATTTTACAAATTTGCATATGTATTAGCCAAAACACTGTGTATATACACAATGTTCATATTATTATCTCCCTGAAGTCATACATTTCTTGTTTCAACAAATGAGAAATCTGATATCATTAATAAATATTAAGAACAAGAGAGAAAATTTAATTAAAATTACTTCCCAGAAAATTTTAATTTCTTTCAGTTTTAGAGAAGGATGAGCAAAAGAAATTTGATTAACAAAGGAATAACTCATTGCAAAGGAGACAAGTTAGAATCTAGAAGGTGAAATAATCCTATAGTGTCAGCAGCATGATGTGGTTAATGAAATTTCCCAGAATTCTAAGCGACCATCATTGTCATCATCAGCCAGTCTTGACCTAGAATCTAGCTCTAGTGTGTCCTCACATACATAGCATACAACACCAACGATTCTGGAATATTGAACTTGCCTTAGTATCCAGGCTATTCCAACTCCGGAAGCTGGTTACAAATATTTCATTTCCAGAAGACTCAAACACACAAATACAGTCCTTAGGAGGTGTTTAAGAGTCAGACACAATTCCCCACCAAAGGCTGGAATTTCAGAAGCTACAATTTTGCACATCGGCACAGAAAATGAGCATGGACAATAAAAGTTATGATACTTTACTGAAAAATGAGAAAATAATACATTGTTGTTTTCAAAATTAGTAAGAGAGAAGAATTTTGATGTTTTATCAGAAAGAGAAGACAAATATTTGAGGTGAATAGTCATTAGACTGACTTGAACATTCTAAAATGCATACATGCATCAAAACATCATATTGGTCACATAAACACATATGCATAATTTATCAATTAAAAGTAAGTATGAAAAATTGTAAATGTCTCTGTAGGGACTTCTTGTTTTCACTTGATTAAAGAAGTTTGAAGTTAAGAAGATGAGGTTTTTTTCACCCCAGATCTCACACTCTGAAAGTTTCTGCTTTAGTTAATCTGGAAAGGATCCCCCAAGCATTGGCATTTATTTTTAAATCTTCTCAAGTGGTCCTAATGTCCAGGGGTGGAGCCTCACTCATCTAGTGCAGTAATTCTGAATTCTGGCAGCTGCAACAGAATCTTGTACCAAGTGTCAAAAGTAAAGATTGCTACATTCTAATGTAGACTCACTGAACTGACTCTCTTGGGGTAGAATCCAAAAGTACAACCCAAGAAATTAACATTCTGCTCAACAGAGTCTGGAACACTTTAATCTCGTCCCTCACCTCTCAAGAGCCTGCACCAGAATCACCTGGTAGGTAGTAGCAACAAAGCCACTGGGACCCACCCTAGACCTTCTGAGTCAAAAATCTGTGGTTGGAAATGATCCTAGGATAATTCCCAAAAGTTAGATTTTGTCTGTCTTATATATCTTTTCCTTCCTTTCCTACAAATGGAAGGCAGGCCAGGAAAGATATAGGACTGAGCTGGTGAACACAGGAAAAAGGATTCTGGAAGTGGAAAAGTCAGGGGCAGGTTTGGCTGGCTCCGACTGTTCTGTTACTGTATTTCTGAACAGGGATCTGTGTGTTTGCTGTCTTTGATTTCCTTTTAGTATAAAGAAGCACTTCTTCATAGAATGACTTCTTCAGTGGCAGGAAAATAAGCACACTTGAGTTCACACTACTACATATTAATCCCATTTGTAAAGGAGATCAGGAATCCATGCTGACAGAAAATTCTAAAAGGGGAAAGATCATAAGCAGTCAATGAAATGCCATGAAGTCATGTGGGCAATTCCTTTTCTTCCTACAGAAGTTTTGGATGGGGAAAATGGCTTTCCTTTAGGCTGATCCAATAAGATTTAACTTCTTACAATGTTATTATTTTGTTATTATTTTGTTTTTTTAATGAAAACTATACCCGTTTTAGATCTAGAAATTTCAAGACACTAGCAATGGGAACAGGACAGAGAAGTACATGAAGAGAAGTAGATGGAAGGGAACAGACCTGAAGTCATATGAGATGAACAAATGCAGGTATCTACATACAGTACAACATAAAGATTATAGTTACTAATATTGTAGAGAACTCAAAAATTGCTAAGACAGATTTTAGCTTTTATCATAAAGGAAGATGGCAAGCAATGAATAGACTAATTTTTCTGACTTTTCTGATGCTCTTGATATCTGTATTATGTCAAACCTTATGCTGTAGTTGAGCAGATAGCTCAGTGCAAATGTGAGAACCTGAGTTCAAATCCTCAGAACCCACATAAAGTGAGATGCTGAGGCACACATCTGTAATCCCACTGGCATTTCAGTGAGGTGGTAGAAGGCAAGAAAATTCCCAGAGGCTTATGGGCCAGCTAGCCAGCTGTACTAAGCAGCAAATATGAAACTCATTCAAAGACAAGGTGGAAGGTGATGAATGATCCTGAGATCATTTGGCTTACATTCTCTCTCTCTCTCTCTCTCTCTCTCTCTCTCTCTCTCTCTCTCTCTCTCCCTCCCTCCCTCCCTCCCTCCCTCTCTCTCTCTCTCTCTCTCTCTCTCTCTCTCTCTCTCTCTCTCTCTCTCTCTCTCTCTCTCTCTCTCTCTCTCTCTCTCTCTCTCACACACACACACACACACACACACGCACAAACTACACATATGCATATACACACATATACACAATTTCCTAACTCTTACACACTTTAAATGCATACAATATTTTTAAAGAGACACAGTAGAAAATAATGATGACAAAAATGCCTTGTGGGGGTTAAACTACTGTCCCATCTTACTCTCAACTTTTTAATACAAATTAACTTTGAGAGAAGTATTTCAGATACAGAATTGCCAGATAGTTTAAGAAGTGGTAAGACAACCAAATCAAGTCTAGAATATTGAGGGAGAGAGAAGACACAGAGGTGGGGAAAGACTTCATAAAAAGAAAATACTTTCACTATTAAGCAGTTTTCCCAAGGCCTACATCAGCCAGTGGGGAAAGTCAGCATGGTATCTCTCTAAATATTCCATCTAGCTCTAACAGATGAGGCATACCTCCCAGGAAACTGTGCAGTAATTCTGAAAGGAGATGGGGGAACTCAGTCAGCAAAGTACCTACAGTACATAAATAATCACCTGAGTAGAATCCCACATTAAAAAGCCAGGACATAGGCACACATGTTTAATCTCAGCTCAGAGCAAGGGCCAGGGTTGAGTGTGAGAACAGGGGTAGGGCTATATGGGATAGGAAGTTCTAAGCAGGAAGGTGAAGGATGAAACTTCCAGTTTCCCCATCTCAAAGGAAAAAAATCCCTACTTCCTTCTATACACAGACACTGAGCCAAATGCCTAGACATTACCTTCGACACCTGACCACTCAGGACACTAACTTATTACTAAGCCCTAATCACTCTACAATGATACATATTGGCCACATCCCTTTCTATACATTTCCATCACTTCTCTCCCAGGCCAAATGGTCATCCCCTCTTGCTGGGACCATTACAATGATCACCTAGTTGGCTCCACTTCTTCTACTCCTCCCTCCAACCCTCAAACAAGCAGCACTGTGTTCAGGAGATCTGTCCAGGGCTCCTGAGATGGAAAGATTGCTCTTCCTCCTTGTTTTACCTACTGTCACCCAACTGCATTGGTTTGGAAGTTTTGCAAATGTAGCCATTCATCCCCTGCTTTCTCTGTTTGGAACTGTTTCCATTTTCTCTTTGCCTGCAATATCCTTGTTCCCAGTTACCTCTGATTACTTTAATAGAACTTCCTTAGACAGGCCTCCCCAAAACTGCCTTCCAGTCAAAACTGGTCCATGTTATTGTGATCTCAGTGCTCTCTCCTTTGCCTTCAAAATGGCTCCCCAAGTTCCTACTTAGATGCTCTCTGTACGTTTGTTGTATACATGTCTCCCCTCCAGTCTCTGAGATCAAGTTACATATTAGTGTGTTCCTCATTACACACCAGACAATCATTGCTGGGAAAATCAAATAAACAGTTCCAAATCCTATTAAAATAGTCAATAAACAATTGCAAAGCAGTGTTAAGATGTTATCTAGAATGTATACAAGAACTCAGATAGACCTATTTCGTCCCAAAAAAAAAATCTATATTATTAATAATAATTAATAAAGATATTAGGCAAACTTAAGCAGACTTTAACTTTGAATAACATCTAAAACTTGTGAACCTGAGTCAGGGAGCCAGTGTTACTTTTCTGAGCTCGTCTTCTAGGCAAGTGATATTTATAGACATATTTAAGTTTCATGTGTCAGTAACAAAAAAAAAGTCCCCTGAAGCATATGTAGCACATTTTATTGAGGTTAAACAAAATCTTGATACATATGCCTAAAAGAGGGCATTACTAATTTATATGAAATGTCCCCATCTATAGTGTTGATTTATGGCTCATACATTTTCCATTTCTATAAAAGGCTGGTATTTTTATGCTCTTACAAAATATGCCTTTTCCTACAATTCTGTAACAATATAGCCAGTATGTGGACACATACACTTTATACTTTCCAAAATAAGACTAATTATTATGTAATAATATTGGCAACATTAAGCAGACCATCACTGTGGGAGTTTGAAATATGCAAAAAAAATCTGTTAATTTATTCAAACGTGTTCAGCTGTCATCAAAGATAAAAATATGCTTCAACGTTTCATTTCCTTCAAGATCAAAGGTACATTTTCAAGTTTCTGTGTTTCTTTGATGGCATTAACTTCATCATTCTCCATCTATTCAAAGTGGATCAGAAAGCAGAAGGTATTTCAGCATCTATTTCTAAAATTCTGCTGTTAGAAACAATTCTGCTGTTATCATAGATATTTTCTTCCACAAAAATGTTCAACAATTAAATTTATACTTGTGTGTGTTAGATATATTTATACCTGCACCCATGAGTGTGTACGTTGGGGCTAAAGATCAATGTCACACATCTTCCTCTATCTCTCTCCATCTTCTATTGTCAATATGGGTTCTATCACTGAACCCACTTGCTGTTGTTTCTCTAAACTAGCTGGTCAGCAACCTCACCAGAATCTGCTTGTCTCTGCCTTCCACCCAGTACTGGGAATGCAGGTGGAAGGGTGAGCTCACTTCTCTATGGATACTGGAGATCCAGATGCAGAATATTACTCACTGAGCTATCGCTCCAGCCCAGTTTCTACTTTTTACATAGTAATGTTATGCTTACAAGACGTATTTCTAAAAAGTATGCTGGTCAGAATCATTAGAGCAAAATACAACTGCAGTGACTGCCTACATGAATCACAGACTCCCAAAACATGGAAAACAGTCACCTTGGTGTAGTTAATGACAAAGTGTTGTTGAACCTTAGTGAAATGTAATTTCTTAAAATACCTAAAGCTTTAGACATCCAATAGTTACATAATCTTGGGGAATAAAAGCTCAACCAGCCAAGATGTGTTAATCGGGAGAGAAATACATAACTTATTTAATACTCAAGTTTTGTTTTGAAGCTTACAAACATACAAATGTTTTTTTTTTTCATTTTTGTTTTTGTCTTTGTTTTTTACAAAGAAAAAACATATTTTGGAAGGGATTATATATTTTCTTCAAAGTTAACCTTTTAAGACAATCAAACATAAATGACAATAAAACTCATGAAGAATTCGGTAAACACCAATCTCACTTGCACACATGAAAAAGAGAGAAGGGAGGGAGGGAGAGAGAGAGAGATAGGAAGAGAGAAAGAAAGAAAGAAGAAACGAACAATCAGGTATTCTAGTCTGGCTCCTAGTTTATTGCTGTAGTAAACTCCAGAATTGAAAGTAACTCTGGGAAGAAAGGGCTTATTTGGCTTACACTTTACAGTTCATCATAAAAGGAAATCAGGGCAGGAACTCAAGGCAGGAACCTGGAGGAAAGAATTGAAGCAGAGGCCACAGAAGAACCCTGCTTTCTAGCTTGCTCTCTAGACTCACAGTCAGCTACCTTTCTTTTGTCTCCCAGAACCTCCTGCCCAGGGCTGGTACCACCCTACTGGACTGAGACTCCTTTACCAATCATGAGTCAAGCAAATGTCCCTACAAATGTACCTGTAGGCCAATCTGATGGAGGCATTTTCTCAGTTCAAGATTCCTCTTTCCACTTAAATGACTCTGCTTGTCTCAAGATAGCAGAAACCAATTAGCACAGTAAGCTTTTCATGGTCCATGACAACACATTTAATTTGTCCTAGCTTTTTTGTTTCAGGGTGTGTGTGTGTGTGTGTGTGTGTGTGTGTGTGTGTGTGTGTATGTGTGTGTGTGTGTATTGTGTTTGTGTGTGTGGTGTGTGTGTTTCTACACTCTATGCCACAGGAACTATTGTTTAAGAGAAACATGATTATCTACAAGTTTAACTCATTTTCCTCCCTAGGCCATTTTCACAAGGCGAACTGCATAGAGATGGAGTTTCTGCTGTTCCCTCTGACTTCTCAGGGCATGTTCAGGTACTGGGACAATCCAGACTGACACTTCTTTTACTCCAAGCAATAAATTGTTGTTCAGAAGTTGCAAGGTGATGCTTAAGTGTCTTGTTTGTTCGTCTGCCTGTTCCGACAAATTAGAAAAGTCCTGATAAAGTGAGTTCAATTATTTCAAGCTCAGTTAATTATTTTAAAGGCTTCTAGTTATTTAACATTTTTCCTCCATTGGGTCACTAAAGGTGAAAAAATATCTCATAAACCTAAGAGAATATGAAAAGGCAAAAGTGTTTAAGCCTTTCCCATGAAGTGCAGTATAATATCTGGGACATATGTGTCTTCTCATCTCCTCAGCAGTCCTTCCTGGTTAAAATCCTGGAGAGCTTCAGTACACCACTGTGGAGGGAGGCCAGAGATGGATGAGGAGATGAAACCAGACAGAAAGGAAGACAGATGCAAATGCCCAGCACAGTTTTGTAAAATTATCAGCTATCCTGAGAGGATTGTCCCAGTAGAGTAGGTTGTTTTGTGAGTGGGTGACAGCATCTCCCTAATTTGGTCCTCACTCCCAGAAGCCTTGTTTCCGAGCTCTGCTAATGAGGCATTCTCCTTAGGGGACTGTACAGAGGACATTGAGCATAGGGTGTTAACTGTGGTCTGAGTCTCTTCAGTGATAACCATGTTTACTCCCTGTGTGTACAACATTTTGAGGGCTGTAAAAGAAATGGGTGGAAAAAAATCCTTACCCCTTAGGCTTTATCATTTCCTTGGGGGAGTAAAACTAACATCACACTGAGTGGAAAAGCAAATGTAAACCTAAGATTTCTAAACAGCAGGACAAAAATATAAAAGTGGTCTTAGACTGTTCTGAGAAAATGTCACAAAAAAATTGATTGATTTAAGACCAAAAAAAAAAAAAATTCAGGTCTAGCCACAGTTTAGATAACGTATGAGAACAAGAGAATTCTAGATGTTACAGCCCACACCAGACAAAAAAGATAGAGATTGAATCCTGACTTCAGACAAGGCTGATCTGGAAAACAGAATAAGAACCAGCAAAGGAGGGATGGAGGGAGGAAAAGAAGCCACTAAGGAGAAGAAAGGATGAGGGGATGTAGATAGGTTCTAAAGAAGGGGGAGAGGATACATAAAGCTGTGAAAGGAAACTTGAGTCTTCGTGTGTGTGTGAAGAGGACGGTGTGCGGGCTGCTTACGAGCTGGAAATTATCAGTTGCAAAGAGATATAAAATGAAATGGCAACTCAAAATTAAAGACCATCAACCATAGTTGGAATATCCAAAAATTTAAGCAACTAATAATTGACAACACTATACACTGCTTTCTAGGTGCTGGATGCTATTCTTACACTTCACACATATTACCTTATTTAACTTTTATTCTAACCACATAAGCCATGTACTGTTATTTATTATTTGTGAGAATACAGGGCTATAGGTAAGATAATAAAGCTATAACTAATATGCACATTTTCCCTCACAGGAAAAAAAAACAGAAAATAAAGAGAAACACAACCACAACATTGTTCTGGATCACTTCCTAGCACATAATAGCTACTCAGTAAGATTCTGTTATATGTAATTGAATAATTCACTATAAACGGCATGAAGGTTGACCAAATAGGTTGTTACTGTCTTTAGGGAACTTACTCTCAGACTCTGTCACCCCCGGTGCAAAACTCCACAATCCTTACAAAGCTATAAGATATACAAAATAAAATCTGTGTGCTTTAATTTATCCCCAAATAAAAGAGAAGTACATAGATAGAAAGAACAAGATAAAAAAAAGTTCAACTTTCCCCACAACACAAGTCAGTTGATCAATATTTAGTTACATCTGGTAATCAGCAGCTAGCTTGTTAGATTGTAATCTGCTTCGACCCCCGTAAAGCCCTCTTAAATAGGCCAAAATTGATTTCAAACGACAAAACACATCATCAATAACTTCTAAATGCAAAGCTGTTCAAAATCATTTAATAGAATATAAAAATTGGCAAGCAGTTCTTTCCAATATAAAATAGTCCAGCACTTCAGGCCCCGGGGATTAAAATGAAAATGGGAGCGAATATTTTGTTTGTACATCAAGTTGGACTAGGGTACAAGCATGCTCTCATGGGTATCGCTGATGTGCCCTCTGCCCTATGATTTCTGTTTTCAGATACACACAGTGATTAAATAAACATCTTTAGCTACATACTTATTTAGTCAACTTACTTCATGGACATAATCAGAACTGTCTGGAAAAAAATCAATTATTAACTTAGTTACTTTAGGAGCCAAAATCAAATGGCACTTATTCAAACAGCCTTTTTGATGTGCGACACAAGATCAGGAAAGGACTGCATGCAGGTGTGACCTGTGTCCTTGAGGACTGGAATAACGTTCCTCAGCTTTCGTGACTTCATATGTACATCATTATTTCTGGAAACTTCTAGGATTCCACCTCGAAGCTCAGACCTACTGCTTACTTCTCAAAGTTCACAGGACTTTACACTTCATAGTTACATTTCTCTGCTTGAACCTGACACCCTAAAAAAGAACAAAAATCAGCTTCTGAAATTTTTAAATTGCTTTAAAAAATAATTTATTTATTTTTATTCTATGTACATTGATGTATTGCCTGCATGCATGTTTGTCTGAGGATGCTGGATCTCTGGGAACTAAAGTTACAGAGAATTGTGAGTTGCTATATGAGTGCTGGCAATTGAATCAGGGTCCTCTAGAAGAGCAGCCAACACTCTTAACTGTTGAACCATCTCTCCAGTCTCTTGAACCATTGTTCATTTCTGTTTTATTTTGCCTATTAATTTCCTTGGTTTTTTCTTTTTGAAAATATAGTACAAAGATATTGTTTATGCTGTATATTTAGGAACTATTATTTACATATATTATCCACAAATTCTTACACAATATCTAATATACTAATTTATTATGTTAAGAATTATAGTTGTGTTAACTTGGTCAAATATTTTTAGATCTGATCCCTCATGCTGGTAGTGAATTCTGATCAACAGGAACCTAAAACTCTCAGAGTAAAATATTCTTAATCATGCCTCTTGGAGTTTAATAACTTGGAGAACTTTGAAGATAATTTGTTTTAGCTTTCAACTTTATTTTCAAATTTTAGGAAACATCAAAAGGCCAGAGTTACATATACACTATGGAAATAACTATAAATCTGTGAGCTCTCTTTTAATAAAGTATGGTTAAAAATGAACTGTACGTCTGCCTCAAGTCTAATATGAATTATATAAAAACATGTTTTAAGAAAAACTCTGCTGAAATAGTAAAACACTTAACAATCTCCCTGGGATAAAGTATTAGATATATGGAATCTTTCTGAAAAATTTTGTATTTCATATATACTACTATTACACTAAAATAATAGTGTAATAGTGCTATAATTAAATTTTCATTTGATAAGTGTAACTTCCTTATTAGTCTAAGCCATATCTTATGAATATCACATTATGATTATTCATGATGTGTGATTAGCCAATATCAAATATCAGTGTTTACTATTTTATTACTATCATATGTATTGAGTCTTAAAACAATTGGGAAGATGTTGACTAATCACTAATTGTGACAGAACCTACAGTGACCTCTTGTGGTAAATGGTAACCACCGAAGCTTGGTGGCCACACAACTTCTGCCTAGACTCACTCTGGGGATTGGGAAGGCACTGATCCTCCAAGTTACCCCTACAATGAAAGTAGTAGATAAATGTTGACTGAATGTTAAAGAAGCTACATAGAAATCCACTCATTCATTACCAATTACAATAATCATTACCACGATCTTCCATTAAAAAAATAATGAAATTTATTTTTAGAAGATTATCTGAAAGAGGTTTAAGTAAATGGATTTCTTATACATTCTACTTCTGGAATCCATCAGAAGACAGACACTCATGAAGGCAATAGTGTTCAGGGGGAGCAGCCCTTGGCCGGCAGTGAACAGCACACATTATGTAATATGGTGCAGGCTCAGAAGTAAGATGATACTCTTGGTTATTTGTCAATGTGATTTAGGAAGTGGTGAGTATAATTTCAACTTCTTTGATACTTTCAACATTAAAGTGGTGCATTATAAGACTTGGGTAAACCAATGCTTCAAAACCAATATGCAGTTTTATCAATATTTCCTGAACAGTGTCTTAGATGTTACAAAAAGCCATTCAAGAAAAGAAATATCAACAACTTTCTGACATGGCCAGCAGAAACCATCTGCCTTACATTGTTCCTTCCAGGTTGGGTCATAATTAAGCTGTTTTTCCTTTTTGTTTTGATACTGGGTTACTATTTCCCCGCCTGAGGATTTCTTAATAATTTCATATATCTTAATATCAGTTACAGTATGAAAATGATTTTGAAATATTTTGCAAGGGAGAGGTGGCAAAGTAAAGAATTGATTGTCCAGCTTGCTGTCTCTAGAAAAATAGAAAATTGAAGCTACTGAATGCCTCTTAAAAAGATGACCTGCTCTGAAAACACTCTATTCTGTTTTCTTCTTTCCTGAGTCCTTTTCCGCAAAAGAGAAAAATAACACTTCTAGTTTTTCATAAAAGTAAAAAACCTTAATTTTAATAATACTTTAATATTAACAGATTACATTCCACCAAAAATTATTTATTAATGACAATCTAATTTACTGTCACCCAAACTACTCATTGATGGATTCTCATTAGGAATTCAGACAAAAAAGCACCTGGGTGAAATACACTGCCTACAGGAATGGGCACACTGAAGGCTTTGATACAATGTTTTTGTCTAACTAATATTCTACATAAAAGTCTCTTAGGTATTTAACGCTACGTGTAAGCTTACATCTCTCTACAGCCTAGTTTACACTAACAAATAGCTTGCATGAACATTGACCATGTACAGAGGAAGGAGGTGCTGATGATGCCAAGTACAGATTTGGTCCATAGCTGCTTAGGAAAGGTTCCTTCCACAGTGGTACTCTTCAGATGTAAATAACTAACACAGTGGTGCTCTACCGATGTAATAACTAACAAGCATATATTTGGCTATATTGATCCAAATAGCCAAATATATGCTTGAACTTCACTATGGTGGACAATCTTATATTGGAAACCAGGCAGTAAAACTAAGGCAAAATAATGATAAATGTTCAAAGAGTTAAATACATCATTTTCCTGAATCTGATCATTATACATTGCATCTGATTACTGAAATGCTACACCATAACCTATAAATATGTCCATCAAAATCAAAAATCTATTATTAATGCTCATCTAAATATTCCCATTGTCTTTATACTTTTGACCTTTACAAATTATCAGAAAAATAACATGCTGTTATTGTTTCCAAGTTATGGATTAGCATATTCCTCTTACTTTTTATCAAATCTTTAATCTTAAAACTAAAAGATAGTATTCCTTGCTTGTCCTATTTTGAAAGTTAGCTATAAAATATGTGTGTATTCATCTTACACTACGGCTCACCTCGTTTTATTTTATAGACATACTCACCAGTAACAATTTACAATGCTGGTTTAACACACTCTACTAAATAAGGAGGGGAAGGAAACAGTGTAAGACGGTAGCAGAGAGGCTAGATGTCCACTCAGGGCATGGAAGAGAGCACTTTTCCCTAGAAACTGCAGCTAAGAAAATTCGGAATTTAATTATAAAATCCTCACCTTCAAAAGCTGTGTGCAGATATGCCATCCCTCTCACTCACTTGTTCAGAAAGTTGTCTGATAGATTCCTAATTTCCTAAACTCTCAATTCACAAGCTACCCATGGACAAAACCAAATGTTCAATTCTCATTCTTCTCTGTGCGTCTCTCTCTGTGTGTCTCTAACTCTATCTGTCTCTATGTAGCCATCCATCTCTGTCGCTCCCTCACTTTCCTCCTCTTCTCTGTGCGTCTCTCTCTGTGTGTCTCTAACTCTATCTGTCTCTATGTAGCCATCCATCTCTGTCGCTCCCTCACTTTCCTCCTCTTCCCCTTCCTCTTCCTTTCCCTTGTATGTACCTGTGTGTATGAGGATCTGTGTGTGTCTCTGTCTCTGTTTGCATGTGGGTTTTGTTATCTCTCCATCTCCCTGTCAATCTTTGCCTCCCATGTCTGTCTTTATGTCTGGGTGGGTATCTGTCCACCTGTTTTGTCTGTAGACTCTCATGTCTTCTCTGCCTCTTTCTACACATGTTTATCTGTCTTTCAGCACAAGATCTGCTTTTCAAAAGAGAATGATATTGCATAAGAAAGGAAAGCCAGTCAATATAAAATGCCAGCCTGTTTCTTCAATTCTTCAGTCATCTGGGAATACTACCTCCTTGACTTCTGTTCCCCATGAAAGCCCTGCCAGCAGTCCATTCCCAATGTTATTAAGTTGGTGAATGATTAAATCTTCAGTGTGACAAACCTGATCCATCTATAAGAACCCTAGAGGGACTTTTAGCTGTTACTCTTAATTAAACAATCTCTTAGGATGAATTTTTTACTTTCTCTGCCAAATCAGGTAGAAATAACAATGGGAGGGACCTCCCACACAAATGGGTAGACCAATTGCATCCTGCAGTTCTCAATGCAGATGCTTGCTGAGGGTTTTCAGTACTTACTACATATGGACATGCATAATTCTCAAATATCTAACACATTCCCAACAAAATCCCAAGGTTTTATGTCTTCAAAGTTAGCCATAGACAAAGAAAGGTGGAACCCTTAAACATCAAAACAGATAAATCTCACACATAGTTGGTGTTAGCAAGTGAAAGAAGCCCTAAGCTAGGAAGCCATCCTAATCCCAGAGTATAAAAAATGATAAACTATTCAGATGTTGTTTGATAGAAAATGGAGACATCAAGATTAGACAGTCATGAGGCACATAACACAAATCTCCATTTCAAGCCACATCTGATGGAAACATATTGAAAAATCTTCCCACAGTTCCAATCTGAGAAAGTTGTTCACCAACAATGCTACAACAATAAGCTTCAACCCATGGCTTCTCATTGTCTTTCTCCTCACCTAGGAGTGTGGCAGAGAACCCATCCATGGCTCTGTTTTTCTAAGGCCTTCCCTGAAAACTCTTCTCAAAAGGCAAACAGTATGAAATAGAAACAACTCGAGAAGAGAAATCTGAACAAAACAGTCACTTTCTTTACAGAATATCTCTGTAAATAGCTGACTCTAATAACCTTTGAAGCCTCTCTAGCAATCTCTCTTTAGCAGCAATGATCCCTGTATTCTAGATCTGTGTAAGATATTCATAAAAGAAGACAATGAACATTCTGTACCATTATGAACTTATCTTTTAATTTATATTTATATAAACTTAAAATTTATATTGTCATAAAAACTGAAAGTGCACATGAACCTCACACTGGGGTAGCTAAAAATATTGCAGGGTTAAAGTGACTTGCAGTACTATGAGACATTTCTTTTTTTAATCCAAATGTGTTACTGCCGTCCTAGACTTGTACAGGGTCACACTTTGATCCAAAGTGGAAAAAAAGAGTCACAAAGCTCCAAACAAAACTCTGAGATGGACACTTAAAGCTTCTTAGGTTACTCCACTTCCAAGAAGAATTTGCAAGCCTGGTTTTCAGAGAGTTGACAATCTGAACAGTGGTGTCTTCTAAGCTACTACTTCAGAGCTGGCATTTCTGTGCCTCCCTATTTGTTATCATTTGTGTGTATCCCTCTTAACCACAGCTAAGCATCTTAACCACATTTTCACACAAAAGACCTACATTGTGTCTGCTATGTAAGTACACACACACATTATTTCCATGAGTGATTGACAGAACAAGGAAACACAGAGCCACACAGAACATTTCCACTGCTTTCCTACTCAACTCCAAGTGCAGAATTATCTTTCTCATAGTTCTCCATTAAGGGATTCTGAAGACAAACCCTTAAATGACAGTCTACATAGTTTGCTTATGGAGTTTAAAATTATATAAAAGAGTTTAAAAAAAACTAGAAGATGTATAATCCCAGAAAATAAACATTGTATAATCTTAAATGGGAAAGATATAGTCATTCCAATCCAGAAGACAGGAGACCAGGCATAAAAGGCTGTTATTTTAAAGTCACTTGGGAGGCAGGACAGTCTTGCTGTGCTGAAGCAAGATAGAATGGCATTGTTCAAATCTTTTCCCCAAGTGCATTAAAAACACAGAAACTATGTGTATCTTTGCTTCTCTTACGCTCCAGTGAAATAGGTGAAATGTAGCCTATAAGCCAATACACAATGAAGAAAATAAAAACGTGAAACTTTAAACACAAATTTGATTCTAGTAACTGCTTCCCACGTTCCAAGCACTGGCTTCTTTAGGTTCAACTCCTACTGCTGGCCTTAAGGTACTTTCCTATTTGTACAATGGTTCCAAAAGCTACCCCAGTGACTTAAATATGATGAAGTAGCCACTTTCCCAGTAATTCTTAACTTAAAAGGAAAGCTTCCTCCAAAACTGGCTCTAAGAATTTGGTCGGCCCTTGAAGCTTGTTCGGCAAGCCATGGGACAAGAAAAGATTCATCATCTAAGTTCACTTCAAACCTATTCTGATGAACCCCCCAACCACCCACCCGGGCTCTACCCACCCCCCTTCCCTAGTTCTCACTCTGAAGTCTGGACAGGTGGAAAGGGGTATATCTCTTTGGAAGTAGATGTTCCTCCACCACCTCCTTCCTGGCCCCCACCTACTCTAAGCAGCCAGGTACTACTGCCTACACCCCCCTCCCCCCTTAGGAGAAGGATGGGATGAGCGGGATGGGGGCGCCGTGGTCCGGATAGAGGTGGGGAATGTTCGGAACTGCAACTCTCCTTACCACTGGAGCGCCTGACGATGTTCTCCAAAAATGTGTTCTGCGGAGCCACCAGCCCTCTCTTGCCCCCCGGCATCCTGGGTCTGGAGAGCAGCGGCCAGGATCCGCGGCGGGGGAGGGGGGGAAGCAGGAAGAAAAGGTGGAAGAAGAAGAGGAAAAGGTGATGGAGATGGAGACGAAAGAAAAGGGGGCGCGGCGGCGGCGGCGGGGTCCCCTGACTGTGTCTCCAGCCCGACCCGGATGAGCAGCTCTGGGGAGGAGGACCAAGCAGTTCATGGTAGTAGCGCTCCCCCGTCCGCCGCTGCCCAGACTGTGGCGGTGCCGCACACGGGGCTGGGGAACTGCAGGCTCCGCCGGGCACAGTGCGCCTGCGCCGCCCCCGCTGTCGCTGTCCCGCCGGTGCTGATGCTGAGGCTGCTGCTGAAGATGCTGCCGCGGAGGCAGAAGCCCGGACGCGGGCTCAGCATTTCTCCCTCTCCCCGGACTCTGGGATCTGGGAGAGATCGAGAAGTAACTCGACTTCCCTCTCCCAACCCCTAGCCCAGGCCAAGAGCCCCTTCCTTAGCTCTGCTCCCTCAGTCTCCAAGCCCACCCTTCTCTCACAGCTGTTTCACAGCTGCCCAGGGCAGCCCAACTTCTCGGCTTTGCGAGTGCCCATGGGTTGCTCCTTTCTCCACGAAGATCCAGACAAGTGCTCGCTGGCTGGTATGGGCTGTTCTTTTGTAGAAATAGACACCAGAGAGGGCAAAGACAATCGGGGGAGGGGGTTACATCTCAGCTTTTCTCCCGTCGCTGTCCCAAGCCCCAGAAGCTCCCGCAGACGCGGGTGCTAGGGCCGAGGAGCAGGATTCCTCCTGCTCCAGCCCAGGCTGTGAGCCGAGTAGGAAGTGACTGGGTGGCGCTCAGGGACGCAGAACAGCCACCTGACGCTACTACCGCCCCCCTCCGGGCTCTGGAGCCTGAAGCCGCAACACTGAAGCTTTCAACACCCTGAGAAACCCCACTATCTGGAGCAGGAGCCAAATGGAGTATGAGCGCAGAAGTGGCACCCGGAATGGCCCTGTGCCTCAGGCTGGGTTTGGCGCGTGGGAACGCGCCTACAAAGCGTCTGGGAGCTTCCTCAGGACTGCTGATTGCAGAAGAAGAACCGGGAGTTGTATACCCTTACCCAAACTCGCAGAAAAGAGTTCTATTGATGCTAGGAGTAATAGGAAAGAGTGAATAATTCAGACAAGAGCAATAGCAATTGGCGGCATTTTATGGAAAAGTGGTACCAGCTCCAAGAAGGATGCTGCGCAAGATTGGAGAGAGGCTGCCCTTATCTTTTATGTTCAGGACTCCGAGTGGAGTGGGACTGTTAGAATCAGTCTAAAACAAAGGACAGTCACACAAAAGGAAAATGCCGAAGAATCTGAAAGACCTGGGAAGAAAGGGAAGCCCGAGTGGCAACAGAACATTTTTTTTTTTCTAAGACATTGTTTTGGCCTCCAGACTGCAGCATCAATATGCACTAAGAACTTTTTGACATGCAAAGTTGGGAGTCTTATCCTTAAATGAGTGTGCTAAGAAAGCTGATGACAACTTTTAATCGCCTTTTCCTAACCATCCCTCTGGCTGAATGTGATACACAAGCCATAAACTAAGAAGGGCAGAGCCAAAAGTTCCCTTCAGGAAGCTCCACCTGGCCCTTTGGAGACAAGAACCCACTGGGAAAAGAAAGTGCTCCCTAGCAGAGCACAAAGAGAAAAGGTTAGTTGAATGAGTGGATTTTGTTTTGCTGGGATCAGGCTATGCCAAGGGCAAATAATTTTTGTAGAAATGATCACCCGTCTAGATTCCTAAAACAGTGCAGGCTGAGATTGAGAGTGAGGTAGCATCCACTTACTACCTAGATACCTAGGAATGAAACACTCTATCCCTGTTTACCACTCACTGGCCTTTAAAGTATACTCCATTCCTCTCTATGGCAGAGAGCTAAATGTAAAACTAGGATCCAGATTTAACCCTAGGATCATTTTTCTCTTCTCTGAAATTTCCACTGTCCACCCAGAGCTTGGGTAGCTGAGCATATCCAAAAGATGAACAGGAAGCAAAAAGTTAGTTCTGCAGAGATTCCTTCTGGGGAGGGGAAAGACATTGTGGAATAACACTAGTTTATTCTAGCCTTTCCATCTGAAGTAGTGCCATACTGAAGAGGCAAGTTTATTCCTCTAAAGATAGAATGTCCCTTTAATACATCGGGGTGTCCTTAGTCAAATAGCAAGGACTCCAGCACATGTTGAATCTATGGACTTAGCTTGCCACAGGCTGGAGTTAGTTATGCATCCTAGGAAATACAGCTTCCTGCATGCAGCTGACAGGATAGGCATGGGGTGGGGCAACAGAAATAACAAAGGCTCAGCATTATCACCTCAATCCTAAACAAACACTTCACTCTTTACCCTCAATCTTAAGTGGCCTGTGCTCAAAAGATCCCAGATTACTCTGCCATTGGCTGGGGTAGTGAATATACAGGCCTACTGTTTGAAAATATGCACATATTTGTTACATATGTTTGTGTCCTTGACATCTAGCATGATATGTTAATTTTATCATCAACATTGACAGGGAATATTTCCAGCCTATATGTTCTCTTGTGCATCTTTAGCTGCCCACATCTCACCTTTGGGTATTGATTTAAAGTCTTAGTGTTTCCCATCTAATATAAATATCTCCATTCCTAATCATTTCTCTGTGGGTGTATCAGCTCACACTTCCCAAAGAGGAAAGTCTTTTGGACTCCATTAAGAAACAGTCACACAGTCACTGTAAAATGTCCCCATTTATTTTCTTCCCCAGATACAACTCTTCCTTGCCTCTTCTTTTTCATGCTTCATTTCTGCATAACACTATAACTTTCGGGTTATCTTAATGACTGTATGGAGCCAAAGCAGCTAGGCATTACAAAATGTCAAAGCATTCAGTTACACACTTTATTTAACCTTCCAGCTTAAATTTTAATTCAGCTAAAAATTGATACCTAGAAAAATGATGTGTCTCATTCAAGAGGACACAGTACTTTAGAGCACTTGTCATAGAAACCATAATAGGGCCTCCTGAATCATACCTGAGGCTCCTTGTAAGTAATAACCTGATCTTGAATTGCTGTGGCAATGGTCAACAACATCCAGCCACTATAATCACCATCACTCTCACAGCTAGAGAAAAGAGGAACCCCTAGCAACAACTTCCAACAGCTCCCAATCAAATCACAGTGGAAGAAAGCAGAGCAGCAGCAGCAAGCAACAGCAGATGGACTGCCTGGCCCTAAGGAGTATGCTGGCAGATTGCAGCGAGGTGCCAATGCAGCATTTTCAAAGGGTTTAACAGACAGAGCCCATATGTTGTGACCAAATCACAGGATTGAACAGGTGAGAGAGTCAGGAATTTAAAAGCTTCAATGTCACAAAGGGTTTCTTTTCCTCCTGTGTCTTGAAGTATGCTAATTAGAAAGATGTTTGTGAGGACCAAGAGTTTGGATCTCTAGCAGGGTCTGTTGCCTCCAGAATCAGCAGAATGACCTGAGTAAACTGCAGGTATGTGCCCATTTAATAGTAAGCAACGTAAAAGGGAAGCTTTATAAATTAATTTATTGAGTAGTGATTTGTACTCACTCCTGGTTCCTTAAAGAATTCCTTTATGAAGGATTCTATTTTCTAGAAATGGTAATGTTTGAGCCCTTATGTACAATGGCCCAAATACCACTCCCTACAGAAATGATTCGCCTGTTCATTTGGGCTGTGTTCTGAGTCATGCCAATACAAATCTATTGTAAAATCTAAAGGTGCTGAGGATATAGTTCATCATGGAGAAAAAGCATGGAGGGGATCAGAAGCTTCAGGTAGCTGGTCACTTTGCATCCATACCACAGTCCAGAGACAGAGGGTGCTCAACTTGCTGTCTCCTTTTTATTCAGTCTAGGACCATGAAGTGGTGCTGCCCACATCTTGGGGAGTTTTCCCATCTCAATTAACTTAGTGTAGATAGACCAGAAGCTCTATGTGTGTGTGTGAAAGTAAAGCCTTTGGTTCTCATTTGCATTAGGAGCACTAGGTGGTGGTCATTTCTTGGTTTCATAGACAATGCATCTATCTGCCTTCTCTTCCTCCTTGATATTAGTGAAAATAGAGCTGATCACTGAAATATAATGTAAGGTGGCAAGTATTACTTCCAGGTAAGAGCAAATAGGAGCCAGGACTTCATTTCCCATGCTCCTCTTCTGGTGCCTCTGTGACTGAGAAATCTAATAAATACAACATCTGCCCAGGAGCAGAGCCTATATCTGCAGCATTATATAAGCAGGAAATAAATAAGCCACTAGGATCTACTACAGTCTGTGACTGTCTTCTGCTGGCATACATTCTGAATTTGCTTTAGGAATTAAAAAAAAAAAGAACAACAATTTTCAACCTTGTCTATATTTAAGGATCACCTGAGGAGATCCTAAAAATATTCCAGAGTTCAGGACATTTCATAGGCCAGGTAAGTCATAATTCTTGATGATGAGAAACAGTATTCCTTCATAGTGTTCCCTAGATGACTGCAATGTCCATCAGATTTGAGGACCCAGATCTACAGCAATGTTTCAATCTATGAGGTCCCCTGAAATGTAAACAATGTGTCAATATCTTCTTCAGCTCTTAAGGATTCAGTCATTGTTTATGCATGCTGAACAAAGACATGACACCAAGTCTTCCCATCCTCGTAGCTGCTGGGGCCCTCAGAAGAGCAGCCCATGTCCTCCCAGACTCAGGCAGGACAAGCTCAAGTCCTCCAAAACCAACCCTTTCAACAGCAGCCCGGTCCTCTTGCCTGTCCCTGGCTAGCATTGTCTTCAGCTCCCTACAAGGGCTTCCACCACCCTTCTCCTCTCTCTTCACAGCAGCGTTTCCCTCCCCTCCTCCCTCCTTCTCTCTCCTCCCCTTCCCTCCTCTCCTCCTTCTCCTCTCTTCTCCTCTCCTCTCCTCCCTGTCTCAGAATGTGATGCCCAGAAAAGGTGTCACACTGACAATTCTTAGATTCATGCCCTGGTTCTCTCCTATTTCCTTCCTCTGTGTGACTGGGGAAACAGCTTCAGTCCTCAGCTTCTAACACACTTCTGGATGGTGTTCTCTTGTGCTCTGCAAAAATACCACTTTACTGACTATCCCTCAGCCCTCTGCAACACTTACTGGGGTTTTTCTTTCCTTAGCTCACTGTACCCCTAGCTTTCCTTCTCCAGTACCTGGTTGGTCAACCTCAGAAGAGGAGGCAATGAAAGGTGTTTCATTTTCTGTCTCCTGGTCATTTTTTAACCCACACACGCACTGGTGTCAGTTCCACCAATCTCTGAATGCCTGCCGTCCAAGACTAGCTTTTATTATACTGTTTGTCCAACCCTATGAGGAGATTTTCATCCCTATTTTATTTACTTGCCTGTGGTAGCCGACTCTGTTATTCCTTCTTCCCTCTGGAAGTATTCTCCTAATTTAATCTGACAAGGTTTGAATATTGTATGGCTGTGGCATTTTATTGAACCTACCTATATCATAAGTTCCTTCCCTGTAAATTGAGAATAGTAATAATGCCTATCTCAGAGGGTTGACAAAATGTTTACATAAAATATTGAATAATTAACAAGTATCAGATAGCATCACCAAATTGGATACTTATAATATCTAGTAGAAATTACTAGAGTAGCACAATTAAGAGAATATAAAAAAGTAAAATAATAAGTAGCAAAGTTTGGGAGCAAAAGGTCTTCTCCATGGATAAATTTTTATCTTTTCATTCCCACTACAGGGGATTTTATACCATAGGATAAACAATGGTAGCCTCTGTTGGAAATGCTTAACTTCTAGCTGTTCTCAAGGGCATAATGCTTTTAATATTCTTAGCTGTTTGCTTTTCTCTTCCTGATTGTTACAGGGTCAAAGGGGCCACCCTGATCAGGACAAAGGGTTTAGGACACTTAAGATAAACATGCTTAAGTGTAAGACAAGGGGGCTGAACATGGTCCCAGAGTCCTCTTTCAAGGCAGGCAAAAGTACATGACAACTAACTGATATTGTTTATTTTAGAATAGGAGGACAGTCTTACACCCAGGCTGCTAGAATAGAAAAATCTGTTTTATGTCCCCTAAATGTTTCTTATAAATTTTTCATGGATTCATTTGCCAGAAATACCAGATCAGAACTGTTGGTTGGTGATCAGTGCTACTTCTTCACCTGTTTGCTGTGACTATTAGTGTGGTTTACTGGATACATGTCGGTGTGCTGCTACATAACAGTGATTCCTATGATATGAGAGACTCAAACATTTAGAAATCCACAAGCTTCTAAGTCCTTGAGCACAGACCTCTTGCCTACAGTGTAGATCTCCCATCACACCTATGCACTAGCTGGCTTTCTCCATATAGCAATTCCACAGGCATCCCCAATTCAGCATACCCCAAATAAATGCATCATCCCATAGTTTTGCTAGTATCCCCATCCCAGGAATGTGGGATTCCACCTCCACCCACCCTGTAATCCAACTTAGTAACATCAGTGCTTCCCCGACCCTCCTAAAGCTCTCTCAGCTTCTCCCTGGGCACTGATCAAGCAGGACCCACCATCTCTCATTTAGACTCTTGCAACAGCCTTCCTTGTGGTCTTCCTGCTTCACAACATCCTCCAGTGCAGCTCCAAGACCAACCTCTATTCACCCTTCACCTGCACCACCATAAGCCTGCCTCCTTTATGTACTCAGGAAGCACAGATCTGCATAAGTCACCCTACTGCTTAGACCCATCTAAGACAATTCAAAACCCCCTACAAGTCATTTCTCATCCTGACTCCTGGTTATCTATCCACTCTCAATTCATAAGCTCCTATTCAAAATCCATTCTTCCTTCCACACTCCATCTTCTTCCTTATACTTTTTATGCCCTTGTTCCCCACCACCTTCCTGTATTACCTGCCATCTTCCTTCAGCTCATAGGCTAGATGTCCTCCAAGAGGTGTCTTGTGGCATCCAAGATTTGGTAAAAACCCATTTCTGCGTCTTCTCTTGCAGCTACCCCTGTGCTTTCTCTGTTGCCGAATTTACTTCCAATTGATGAGGAGAGACAAATGAAACCTTCCAGTCCTCCCCAGAAATGTCACTGCCTCTGTGGAAAAGGGGTCTCTGTAAGCAGGGGTGACCAAGTCAGGATGCCCAAGAGAATAAGAAGGTGTGGGGTTGATTTCAGCCTCCATCTGTATCTTAATGGGTGTACAAGAAAAAGGAGAAAGAGAAAGTGGAGGAGAGAAAGGAGAAGAAAGATTTTCACACTAAAAATAAAACACACTAGGAAACTTATAATGACCAGAAAGTTTGTAGTGGGTGACAATTTGAACTTAACAAACAGAAATGGAAAAGATAAAGACAGGATCCTATCAGGCTCACTTTGAAGGTCTTAGCTTTACTCTGTGGGCAATGAAAGGTATGCTTTGAGTAAAGACATGGCATGGCATCCTAAAAGAAATCTGTGCATAAATGAGATACAAGATGCCTTAGGGAGAGAAAATTCCAGGGTTGTAAAAGCATACCCTTTCAGATAAAGAGCTGATGTTTTGAAACATGAACTGCATCCTTCCTTATTTACTGTTCCCTGTGAGCATCATCTCCTATATACCACTTCTTGCCACAATTCACCTCTTCCAAGCTTTGGAGTTTGAAACCTTGAACACTGAGGGAACAGAAACACAATAAGAAAAATGTTATTTAGGGCTAGAGAAGTGATTCGGTCATTATAGGCTAAGACTCGTAATAAAAAAATGCAGTAAGAAAAGTATTCTTTAAAAGACTATGCACTGGAGCTGGAGAGATGGCTCAGTGGTTAAGAGTACTGATTACTCTTCCAGAGATCCCAGGTTCAATTCCCAGCACCCACATGGCAGCTCACAACTATTTGTAACTCCAGTTCCAGAAGATCTGACACCCCCACACAGACAAATGTGCACATAAAATAAGAAAAACAAACATTTTTAAAGGCTATGTATATATTCTTACCATGTGTTAGAGACTGTTCTAAGTACTTCACATGCATTTTCTCATTTTGTCACAATAAAGTGAAATTAATTTAATTCAACAAATGTTTATTGTTCACTGGACACCACACCACGGTATATATTTGAATTGTCTCCAATGAACCAAAAATGAAAATGAAGCACAGAGTAATTAAGTAACTGACAGAGGATTACAGAAGTGGCCTGTGACATAGCCAGGCTTAAATGCCTACATATTTTGTTTTCAGTGCCAAGGTTCTTAAACATTTTACTTAATTACTGCCCTATATTGTTAATAAGAAGAACTGGGGAAGTATGTAGTAATAACTGGCTATCTCACATATCTGTTCTACATAGGAAAAATGAATCCTCTACCTAAAGGAAGGTGGACAAATTAGAGCAGAAGGAAAGGTAAGAAGAATGGAGCGGTGGAGTGTCAGTGGCTGCCTGACATTGGTATGGACCTGGAGAGAGGAATGTGGATTGGAAATTGCAGAGACAGAAAGAAGTAGAGTTAGGAGGGTACTGAATACTCAGCTGTCCTCATTTATTTCCTCTATGCATTTTATACCAAGCAAAGGAAAAGGACAAGGATAGACAGGTATAAACACTTATTCCGTTCTCCAAACATAAGATACCTAGTAACCATATCTTTGGCCAAAGCATCCTATTATACAGCCTAGTGGGGGAAAAACAAGCTCCGATTTTCTGACCTTGAGTCAAAATGGAAAAAAAGCCACAAGCTGCAATCTTTGTGAGCTCCCACAATGGAGCACACCTGTCCTTTCAGTTTCCAGGAGGCTGAGCAGGAAGAAGATGATAAATTTGAGGTCGGCCTGGGCTACATGTAACACACAAACAAGCAAACAAAATCCCAGTCTCCATGTGAATCTATAAGACCTGGCCTTCCAAGAAAAATAGTTAAAGCCCATATACAACTTTTTGGTGAGAAAAAAGTCATGCAGCGTTCTAAAGAATTTATTTTAAATGTTCTTCTGGTATCTGGTTTTATTCAACAATGAAGTTGTTTTTGCCAGTGCTAATTTTTAGCATATATCACCATTGCTTTACTGTTAAAATCGAGGTAAATGAAAATATCAATCAGAATTCATGTTGGCACTGTTAACACCTGTGATTGGTTGTCTTTATTCTTTACTTTTTGGGGAGCCTGCCACCCAGCTGTCAAATAAATACATAACCTTATTCTTACTTATGATTATGAATGTCGGGCCTTAATGTGGCTTATTTCTAGAAAGCTTTTCAATTATCCCATTGACCTTATGCCTATGGATTTTCAACTTTCTTTACTTCTTACCCCCTGGCTTGCTGCATTGATGAGTAGCAAGCCCCTGATAATCCTCCTCTCCTTCTCTTTTTTCTCATTCTTCAATCTTCTCATCCTATATGTCTCCTCCTATTTATTCTCTCTGCCTGCCAGCCCTGCCTATCCTTTCTCCTGACTGGCTGTTGGCTACTCAGCTCTTTATTAGACCAATCAGGTGTTTTAGACAGGCAAATACAGCTTCACAGAGTTAAGCAAACACAACTCATCTTTACATCCTTAAATATTACACAGCACAAACAAATGTAAAACATCTTCAACTAATATTCTGCAATAATCACCAGCTATTTCCAGTGGTTGGCTACAAACCTGGAAGTTCAAAAATGTCAATGAAAGTACCCTGTGAGAATCGCAGGGGTAGATAAAATATGAAGAAGTGTTGAATATTTAATATATGACTTGAAAATGATGTGCTAGGCATATTTTAATCAGAATATCAAAAGCTATAATAAATTTAAATATATACATGGGTTAAATATAGATCTATGCATTCTCTTGAGAAACAATCATCAGCAGATACTATCTACATACCACTGTCTAGATTCATCACTTCTGAATTTAGCTATCCCAATGAAAAAGAAACTTCTCTAGTATTGTGTTAGCTGTCGTAACTGTAAAAAGTACCAGAGATAATATATGTTTTTTGAAAAATAGAAAGGAAGGAAGAAAATAGGGAGGGCAATGGCTTCTTTTGGCTCAGAATTTAGGGTGTTTGAATCAAGGATGAATTAGCCTCATTGGTTTTAGATCTGTAGCGAAAGCTAGTAATGGAGCAGAGCTGTTTAAAATCTCACCTGGGCAAGAGGACAATGAAGAGGTTGGAGGCCTAGAATTCCTCTTTTTTTTCTTACCACTAATTACTTGGAAGACCTCCCTATAGATCACATGATACCACCTCCCAAGAGTGCCAAATCAGAAGCATCAGTCCAGAGAAAGATGTTGGCTTTGATCAGAGCTCTGGTCAATGCCTACATAAAAAATGGTTGCCCTGAGACATAGACTATCAAAAAAACACAAATGAGCAAAATCCTTAAAACAAATAATCATGTAGTGCCCATCTCCAACTGATACATCTAGACCACAACTAAGGGAAATTCTGGAAAGAGGAAACAGAAATAATGTAAGATTCAGAAAAATAGGAAGTCTGCTGCAAGATTGTGTGTGTTCAAATTGCCAGGGATGTCTTAACCACATGGCTGCCAAAATAATACCTGTACAAGGTTGATACTAATAAACATGCTAAGCAGAAGGGGGTATCTCATGAGTTCTGAACCCTAAAGAAAATATAGAGGCAACTAAAAAAATATAGAGAGGGGGAGAAATATTCTTCCCCCCAAAGACCCTCAAATGGTTATCCAACATCAAGTGGTCATACCTGAAATCACATATATATATATATACAAGTAACATTGTAGGGACTAAGAAAATTGTATTGTATTTATATATTAGGAGTATGTGTGTGAGAGAGACAGAGACAGAGAGAGAAAGAGAGAGAGAGAGAGAGAGAGAGAGAGAGAGAGAGAACAAAGAAAAAGAAGCCATGAAATTTACAGAGAGCAAGGAGATAGGGTACATGCAGGGGTAGAGAGAAGAGGGAAAAGCGAAATGATTTGATTACCTTTTATTTTCAATTTTTCCCAGTGCTGGTCTGGACCTGCATCACACACTCTGTCTTGACTGCTAGGCAAGACCATATTTAATAGTCTCTCTGACTTTAGACACAGGCAAGTTCCCTTAAGGAAGGAAGAACTGCAAGCAAAACGACCATCCATCAATAGGCAATCAGTGAGTTATGGTAAGAGCCATAATCTCTATTCTTTTAAAGAAAGTTAGAAGATAGAGAAGAGTTTACTCACTCTGATGTGCTAGATTAAATGATCCTGGGCATATTTAAATCTTCCCTGTTCTAAGGCCACACTGTAATCATCAGCTCCCTATGCATTCATTCCTCACTCCAAGAAGTTACTAAGCTTCTGTTCAAAGAGCTGAGCCAGGCTCTATGAACCTCCCTCAGTTTACCCCCATCTTCTGTGTTACAAGCATCCTGTCCTAAATATGGTCCAGTGATTTAAAAAACAGTTTCTATGACTTCAACTTCAGTAGACTAATTGGAGAAAATATATTCAAAATCTAGGCTCTAAGAACAAATCCAAAATCATCAACATTGTCCAGGAGATATGAAGAAACATGGAGTCTCAATGGTCATGCTTCATGGTATACACACAAGGTATCCAGGGAACTAAGTAGCAGAGCTCAAGACAGCAGCTCTCAACTTCCAGAAGAGCTCCACAGTTGTGTAATTCTAGTAGCATTGAAGCAAAGTAAATTGTACATTTAAAAAGTCATTCCAAAGAATATTTTTATCACAAAAGACCATTATGCCGCATTCCATTTGCAGTAAAAAGCCCTGTTATAGCTTTAAAATTGTTTCAAAATGTCTCCTAGTGCAAGAACATCCTTTGCATGTGAATGTAATGAAGACTGTCCACAACACACTGTATTTGAGAGAAAAAGATGAGCATCTTCTATGACCACAGGGTTCTTCAAAGGGAAAAAAATGTGTTCCTCTGACCTCCGCATACATACCATGAGCGTGCACACACACACACACACACACACACACATACAGAGACACACAAAATTTGTTAAGTAAAAGAAGTAGATTAAGAGTCAGAAAAGATGAACACAAAGAAAATATAGGTGTAGCAATCTTATTTGTATTTCTACCCTTGATAAGCCATGCTTATCATTCTTATCCTCTGTATAGTTATTGTTAACTCTTCCACATTTTAAATTGTTTTTACTGTGTTTTTTTTTGATAAATACAAAATAAAGAAGGAAAAAAAAAGAGTCAGAAAAGAAGGTTATATTTGAAGTATGTGTGTGAGCCTAAAAAAGTAAAATAAACATTCAAAAAGTTAGAGAAATCAATGATGTCACTTCAGGAGAGAAAGAACAGTCTGAAATAGACTACAAGTCTCTTTGGCCTATGCCATAATCTGCTAGTTGGGTGAGAGGAAGTTGGAGATGATTTAGGAGCTGTAAGCAGTGAAGCTAGATTGAAGGGGGAGGAGAGAGGGACGGGATGTGATGCTGAGATCTAAGTACCATAGTGACCTGGATTTGTTGCCCAAGCCAGTAGTCAGACTTTCTCTTCAAAGACCAACTATAAAAGAAAGCAACTGATTTTTTTTTAGTTTTTTTTTTTTTATTTGCCTTGGTGTTTGCCTGGAACTGGAACTACAGACAGTTGTTAGCTGCCATGTGGGTGCTGGGAATCGAACCCGGGTCCTCTGGAAGAGCAGTCGGTGCTCTTAACCGCTGAGCCATCTCTCCAGCCCCTTTTTTAGTTTTTTTAATCTATTCTATTTTTACTTATGTCTGTGTGTGTGCACACTCTAACATTTGTGTGAAGAGGTACTCACAGAGGTACTGGATCTACAGGAGACAATGGTGTTCTGTCAGACATGAATGACAGGAACTGAACTGTGGTCTGAAAGGGCAGCAGCACTCTTAGCCACTGTAATGTTGCTCTAGCCCTTCACAAAGGCTTTGTAAAGTAGAATGTGACATATTCCTTTAATTAGGGGAGTTGTCACTTGTATTATTAATATGCAATTGATAAAAACATAATTATGTTAAAGATCTAGTATGTTGCTTATAAGTAGTTTAAAAAATTAGAATGTGTTTAGTTTTCACTTGGCAAGAGCCAAGAAACATGTTGTTCTGATAAACACAACTTGGGGAAGAAAGGGTTTATTTCAGTTCACATTTCTGAGTTAGGCCATCATATCAGGAAGCTGGGTCTTGAGGGAGCTGGTCATGTGACATCCACAGGTAGGAAAAGCAATAGATGAATGCCCATGATCAGCTCATTCTCTCCTCCTCATTCAATCCAGGGCCAAGACTAAGAAATTGTGCTGCCCACATCTTAACTTATTCTTCCTACTTCGTTGAATCCAAGAAAATTCTCTGGGGAAATGCACAGAAGTCAGCTCAATCCAGACAATTACCCATGGAGACTCTCTTCCAAGGTAATTTTAGATTGCATCAAGTTGACAATTAAAACCAAGCATCATAGGGCTGGAAAGTTGACTCAGCCATTAGAACACAAGATAGTCTTCCAGAGACTGGAGTTTTGTTCCTACCACGCACACAGTGGCTCACAACCATCTGTAGCCCATATCCAAAAAATCTGATGTCATCTTCTAGCCTCTGGGAACACCAGACTTTCAAGTGGTGCACAGACATATATGCAGGCAAAACAAACATACACCTAATATAAAAAAAAAATCTAACCATCACATCTGTTCACATATATAGCTAGGTTGTGGCAATAGAAACTTGTAATCACAATGTCAGCCCATTTTTGTACAGCATGAATACCTTGCGAAGGTGTGAAATAAGGGCAGAGGGAGCAGTGAGACAACTGTAAAAGGCTGAGGCCATTATCTGGGCAAAGTTCAAAAGGGACAAAGGATATAAAATAATCAGACTCCGATGGAATCAAAACCAGTGTGGAAAGTGGAGACAAAGGAGCAAGTGGGGACCACGCTCCACTCCTGACCTCAGAAACAGGGTGAACTACTGGCTGAGATGAGAAAAACCAATTACTCAAAGTTGTGTTCTTGAGGAGACATCAAGAGCTACGCTTTAGATACCTTGTGTTAGTATTTCGCACGTGAAAGAACTCGCCAGCACACTGCCAAGGAACTCATATTAGGTTTATTAAGGAGGGGGGGGAGGAAAGGTGAAGAAAGAGAGAAAGAGAGCAGGGGGCAGAGAAGAAGAGAAAAAGAGGAAGTCTCCCAAGTGGTTGGGGATTTTAAAGGTAAGCACACCTACATCAGAAGCTCTTTGGAGCCCCTGCAGGCCAGGGCGTGGCCACAGCAACATAACAGCCTAACACCTTGAACTGGATACAGCCAAGTCAGATTGGTGGTTGAGTCTAGAGCTCAACAGAAAGGCAGATAGATGTGTTCCAAAGGAGAAAATTTTTCATTACCTGTATCTATAGTCTCAGTTCCACAGCTGCCTACATGCATGACAGAGTGTATGGCTCCATATGTGCCCCATCCTTAGCAAGAAATTATTAGAAAAACATAAAGAAAGTGAGACAACTGCAGCAAAGAGACTAAATCTTCACACAATGGTCTATGAGAAGTGTATTCTTGGTTTTAATAAATTTATTAAGCATGCAGCAAGCCAAAGTCAGGAATAAATAACAAAGGACAGATGATAGATGAGAGAGAGAGAGAGAGAGAGAGAGAGAGAGAGAGAGAGAGAGAGAGAAGCAAAACATCCTCAGATTAGGTACTCAAAACATCACTGAGCAAGTCCCTTTAAGGCTGCCAACTGGAGTTCCAGATAGAGTCCCAGACAGAACAGGACCCCTTAAGGTGAGGCTTCCAAGTGAAAAACACATAGAGGTAATATGATCAAAATCAGACATGCACAGCACCCAGCAGAAACCAACTAGGGAAGTCGAGACAGTCTGCTTAAACTTCCCATGCTTGAGTTACCTGCTTTACTTTCCTTCCCACTGCAGGCAATTTTATATTGTGCAGCAGACAATAAAACCATCTGGTTGGCCTGCTTTGATTTCTAGCTGCTCCTGGGAGTGCACAGTGTTTTTACTCTTGAGCTCTTTAATACTCTCTGCTACAGAGTTTGGGAGGAGAGAGTAGCCCACACTTTGAAATAAACATACTTGGGTCTACAATAGGGCAGGCAAGGCCTGAACTCCAAAGCTAGCTTCTCTGTGCACTCAAACAGTGCATGAAAAATTCACCAATATAATGAAAATCACACTTATGTATGTGACATAATACATGACATTTTTGATAAGGAATAAAGAAACTGATAATAGTATTATTAAAATACTATATACACAAAAATTTGAACATCCTTGGGGAGGATGTTCTATGTGGGTTTTGTTCACTGTTTTATACTTTAGTGCATTAGCAAATTGTTTTTACAATGAGCACATATTTTTATATGTACATATTTTTATGTCTGCTTTTATACTGTAAAAGAACAAAAGGAGCTATTTTCATAGGCAGAACTGAACAAACAACAGACTGGAAACTTCAGGTGGTAACCAGAGTCAGACAGGCAGCCCGCTGCTCTGCTACTGCAATGAACAAAACATGGTTTGTGTTTATTCTTCAATTCAACAAATATCGCCCACACACCTGCTCTGGGCCAGGTTCTTCTTGGGTAATGAGAAAATATAAATGAAGTCATTTTCATCCCTAGCTTGTAGAAGTACATAAGGAAATGTGTACAGATTTTTCTTTAGGCTGCCAGCTCACAAAAAAATGACATGGAGATTTATTAATTATGTAATTATGAAAGCTTGGTGTATAGTTTAGTCTTGTCCCACTAGTTCTTATACCTTAAATGAATCTATTTCTATTCATCTACATGTTGTCACATAACTTGTGGACTTTATCTGTCCTCCTGCATGTATTTTTGCTCTGCAATTGACTGGTAAATTCTCCTTTCTTCTTCCCAGAGTTTTCTATCCCCAGAAGTCCTGCCTATACCTCCTGCCTAGCCATTGGTCATTCAGGTCTTTATTAAACCAATCACAGCAACATAGCTTCACAGAGTGTAGAGGGATAATCTACAATATTTCCCCCTTTTGTCTAAATAAAAAGAATGGTTTTACCTTTAACAGTACAGCTTTATACAATAATAATGATTATCAGATAAGAATTATATTCAAAATGTCTGGTCCATTTTTAATCTGGCATATTGGAGAAAATATTTTAATTTCTAATCTTACCTTGATGAGTTTGAAGTTTTATTCCTAAACCTTTTTAATCATAATTTGTGTTACCATCTTAAAATTATCTTTTTAGATCTCAAAAATTCTTTAAATAAACAAGTTAAATGTTTAGGTCTCTCAACCTTATACATTTTACACTTCTTTGTAAGCTTCTTCTCTGAATTTGGTAACAAGAAAAACTATAAAATTATAACTATCTAGTCATCAGTCTCTATGAGAGACTTGAGAAGAATATATTACCTGAGTAAACAGGAAGTACAGAGAAAGTAACTTTCAAAAGTATAGAAATGACAGAGACATCTGGCTGTCTGGATAGTCACCCAAGGCTTCCCTGTAACATTAGGGTATCTATCTTCAACCTATAGGCCTACAATATCTGACAGACTTTTCTGTGAAGAAGGAATCTTGAAGAACTATCCTACCTTTTCTTGGCAAAGTTTGGCAGTCACTTCCTTTTGTGTCCTGCTTGACCAATTTGTACAGCATACTGTCAGCAGTTGAAGCAAGAACAATTTCTTACCCAGTAGCTAACTTCTTCTACAAAGAAAGCAAACTCCATATGAAGGTACTTTGATGCCCATTTTCTTATTTTTGAGGTAAATTGGTGCTGCCAGGAACAGACATGACTCACTATCACAAAAGCCTTATATTATTAAAACATTTTAAACGCCATAGTCTATAGGTCTTTAAAATATTTGAATATCACCTGTCTGAAATATATGTCTATATGACCTTGAAAACATACCTAACATGACTATAAGTCTGCTTGTTATAGATGACTATTAACCTGTATTTCTTTTTTTATTATCCTATAGCTATCAAAAACTAAAATTTTGTATTTTATTTTTAAATGATCTGCATAGGTATAATACTTTAAACAAAAGTAAAAACATATATAAAGAACAAAATAACTTAAATTTGTATCAATATATAAAAATTTTATCAATGTAAAATATTTGAGACCAATGGTTGTTCAAAAGTAGACTCAACAATCCATCCTTTTCTATAACATATCCCCCTTTTTTCCCTTCAGAAAGAGATTTCTGAATATAATATGTTTTGTTCAAATTTTTTCCTGACCATGACCAACAACAACTTGTAACCAACCTTCCTAAATGATGACAGATATCCATAACCCACTGAATAACCAAAAATCAGCCATGCTACCTCTTTGGAATGTGGGTGTCATGATCTTTAGACCGCTTTCTGTTGTCTAGGAAAGATGGCATCTTTGGTGGACCCTTATAAAATTAAGAAAATGGCCAAGTTCTGGGAGAATTAGATGTATCATTTGTTGTCTGGTCTCTGTGCAATGAAAAAGACAAAAGGCTTATCTGTAGTCCTGGCTAGGATAGCCTGTGAATCTGGACCATCTTGGCCAGCAGCCTTGAAGCTGTTCTGAGTGCTGAATTCTCAGGAAACTGCAGCAGAGGCACTCTGAGAGACTGGGTTTCCTGGGCTATCTGTTTTTGTTGGTGTCAAGTTTTCTTGCACTGAAAACACACAAACTATCAAAGGTAACATGCATGTCTCCATTAACACAAGTATTAACTGTGTATTGTACACAATGCTGTCAAAGATATTTTTTTTGCTTTATGACTAAGCAATAAAACATATATCACCTGTCTTGTAATTTGTCTAGGTTTGTTTCTTTATGTCTGGAGCTAGGATTTTCAGGGAGGGGTCTCTCCCAATCAAATCTGATCACTATCAAACTTCAATGAATTTACAGCCTTTCATTTCCTGTGGAAACAAAAGCATGACCTCTTCCCTAAGATACTATATTTTTTACTTATATTTTAAACTTAAGGCATTTCTAAAGTATATAGGTTGAGTTAATTTGGCAGTCCCTTCCACAATCCAATGCCTCAGCAGCTTTCTGTTCATTAGTGTTCAAAAAATTTAAAATTAACGAAGCATCATATATAAAATCCAAAATTTTTGTATTGTTATGTTTCTCATCCTTACTTGGCACATTTTTAAAATTACTTTCTCTCTTTAAATACTTCATTGTATTTTTAAATTGTTTTTATGACTTTCTGTAACCTTTTTCTTTTTTCTTAAGCCTACATAAATGTTAGGCTTAAATAAAAATCAAAGATAAGAGTGATGAGACTACTCACAAGATTTTTTAAAATTTTTACATATATATAATGTACATGAAATTTACTCATTTATTCAGAAGTGCTAAAAACCCACTTGATTGACTGTTCTTCCAGAGGTCCTGAGTTCAATACTCAGCAACCACATGGTGGCTCACAACTATCTGTAATGAGGTCTAATGCCCTTTTCTGGTATGCAGGCCTACATGCAGACAGAACACCGTACACATAATAAATAATTTTTTTTAAAAGAGAGAAAGAAAGAAAAGAAAAGTCCAACAGCAGCAGAAGTGATAGCTTCTCAACCAGGACCTATCACCTCCATAACCATGATTATTTGACCAGCTTTATAGTACCAGATGTGGATTCTCTCCTTAAAGCAGGCATCAAATCCAATGAGAAATCATTTAGCTACTCCACAACAGACTTACAGCTGTTCCTCCAGTGGGATCATCTTGCGTAGCTGGTCAATATTGTTGCGCAAGTGTCCATAGTTGAGTAAGACTGTTGATAATGATTCTCTCCCAGTAACTTATATAGCATGGGCTAGTCCTACAGTAGCCAGCCAATGGGGAAACATCTTCCTGCCAAGTTTCATCTTAACTTCTCTGTTTGCTGTGACCAAAGTATGTGGCAACTTTAGGGATACAATCATATACCATTTAGCTTGATAAATAACCAACAGCAGCGGCATAGTCTGCAACTTGTGGGGGAGGGTCCTCAGGAGTCTCTCTGATAGACAACCCATAGGAAAGTAGCCCACCTTGGATATTGGGGTTTTACATAATCTATGGCTTCTAAAAGCATGTTTATCCACCCACACAGGTGCTAACATATTTTTTAATTGGCATTGCTTCTGTAATAAGCAATGAGATTACAAAATTAGAGTGTCATTTTTGTTACAAGGCTCTCTCTCTCCAAGGAGTTTACCGTTTTAGAGAGAAACATGTAGGGGGATTGTATTCTGTTCCATTGTAAATAATTGTCTCGCCTACTGGTTTAATAAAAAACACTGACTGGCCAAAGGCATACAGGAAGTGTGGGCAGGGCTACCAGACTAAGAAAACTTTGGGAACATCTCATGACAGAGCAGAGACACCACAGGGACGCCACAGAGACACAGTGAGGAGACGACAAAAGATGCAGAGGAAAGAAGCTGAAATGCTGCTCTGAGAAAAGGTATCTAGCCCCATGGCTAAACAAAATAAGAAAGATGTGTTAGTTTAAGGGTAAAGAGTTAACAAGTTATATGCCTGGCTCCTAAGCTGATCAGTGTAAAATTAATGTAAGCATCTGTGTGTTTCTGTGGGACTCCCTGACTCCTAGACTGTCATATTACCGGTCAAACCTCTGCCCTGGGCCCAAAAGTCAGGGCCAGAAACCTAATACAACAGAGACAAAGACAAAAAGACACAGAGTAAGAGGAGAAAAAGAGAAAGAATTATTAAGTTATCCCAATACACAAAGATTGTTTTTACAGAGTAACAGACAAAGTTGGGTGGGAATATAGAAGATAGAGCCAGGGAGTAAAAGGAAGGATTCTGTATGGCCAGTTGGCACTGGGAGCAGAAGACAATGGAGGAAGAGGAAGGACACTAAGCATCTAGATGTCAAGTGTTTGTCATGCCAAGGGAAAACATGGGCAGAGTGGAGATCAACAAGAACCGAATAGGATAAGTTCACTAAACGCTAGAGAGAAGTAGGGGAAGCATTGGCACTGATAGGTATTTTGTCTCTTTGCAAGTAAGCTTGGGACCTCGGGTGAGTCTGACCTGGTGGAATTGTAAGCTATATTGCTATTGTTCCTTTTCATATTATTTCTATTTTGGAGGAATTACTGTGACAGTGAGACAGAACCAGAAAACACATTCTGAGCAGAAATCATGGTACCATGAGAGACAGCAGTGATCTGCTCTATGCTTTAAGCTGAACTGCATATTACCAACAAGAGAGTGTGCTTCCATTTGCAAAGGAGGGGAGCAGATGATCATACTGTGTACCTTTTCTGCTTTGGAACTTGGAAAGCAAACTGCAAGGTTTTGGAAAACACTGTTGAAGATGGAAGTTGTCAGGAATATTCAGCAATTACTGGAAGTTTTCATATGCAAAGGTTTCTGCCAAATGTCTACCTCTGACATAATAGGTGACAAAATAATTCTTTTAATTTAATTGCAGTAGAAATAGTCGATGTAATTAATCAGCCCATGTAGGCAAAGCTTTGGGAGCAATATTGCAATGTAGAGCTAGCACACTGCTCTCTGTGTTTGAACTCATATGTAGCAGACCCTCTTCCTTACAATGCTCAAGCCAACTTCTATTGGTTCCTAGTATAAATGATAAGATAGCAATGGTGGATTTACAGAAACCAAAATTATTCTTCTATGCTTGCTGCCTCCACTACTGAAAAATATCATGGTCATTTTAGCTGCCAGCATTTAACAAAATTTTCCATAGTAGGGTTACGAATTCCCAGATATATTGAAAAAAAGTTACACAACTAATACATGCCACTGATGCGTATTGTAAAACTAATAAGATAAATGATAAATAAACAAAATAAATAGCAAAATAATGCAGTCCTAGAAGGTAGTTTTTTTAAAAAAAAAAAAAGTTTAAAAATAAGTCAAGATAGCATTCAATATTTTTTTAACTGTCACAGAATTTTTATTTTTTTACGGTAGATATATACATTAAAAATATGATCTAGAGTGAAAGCATAAAATCCAAAGAGAAGCTCTGCAGGTTCAAACTGGCTGCTCTGTGTTGATGTTCATTATGACACGCAGAGTCTGGACAGCTGCTGTGGTGGCCTCACTGCATAATATTTGGATTTATTTGCAAATTCTTTTTTTTTTAAGATTGCTACACATATATTTACTTTGTGTTCAGCTTTCCCTCTGAATTTTTTTTTTCATCCCAGTATATCCTTATTCAAGATCCCTTCCCCCTCCCACCACATCAGGTCATTTTACTTCTCCACAACTCCCCATCCCCTCCCTGGGCAGGGAGCAGACAGTCCTGTGGTCCCACTGACCCAATAATGCTTGGATCAGTCTCCACTCCTGGCCAAATCCAGTTTTGTCCACCCTCCCTCAAGAGTGAGTCAGGTGTTCCTATAGTTGGAGTGGGGTCCGAAGGGTAAGTCCAGGGTGTTTCTGATCCCAAGCAGTTCAGTGGTTGTGGTTTGCAGCTTGGGCATGCTTGGCTTTTTTTCTTGTTTGTTTGTTTAGAGACCACTAATGAGTGAGTACATCCCCTGCTTATCTTTCTGGGATTGTGATACCTCGCTCAGGAGGATATTCTCCAAATCCATCCATTTGCCTGCGAATTTTAGAATATCATTTTTTCTTAGTGCTGAGTAGTATTCCATTGTGTAGATGTACCACAGTTTGTTAATCCATTCTTCAGTTGAGGGACATCTAGGCTGTTTCCAGGTTCTTGCTATTACAAATAATGCTGCTATGAACATAGTTGAGCTAATACCTTTGGAGTGTGAATGTACCTGGTTAGGGTATACACCCAGAAGTGGTATTGCTGGGTCCTTGGGGAGATTGATTCTCAATTTTCTGAGAAACCTCCATATTGCATTCAAAAGCGGCTGAACAAGCTTACACTCCCACCAACAATGGAGGAGTGTTCCCCTTGCTCCGCATCCTCTCCAACATAGGCTGTCATCTGTGCCTTTTATCTTAGTCAATCTAACAGGTGTTAGGTGATATCTCAAAGTTGTTTTGATTTGCATTTCTCTGATGGCTAAAGATGAAGAGCACTTTTTCAGGTGCCTTTCAGCCATTCGTAGTTCCTCTGCTGAAAATTCCCTTTTTAGATCTGTACCCCATTTTTTGATTGGGTTATTCAAGGTTATGAGCTCTAAATTCTTGAGCTCTTTATATACCTTAGAGATCAGTCCTCTATCACTTGTAGGGTTGGTGAAAATCTTTTCCCATTCTGTAGGCTGGCGTTTTGTCCTATTGACAGTGTCCTTGGCTTTGCAGAAGCTTCCTAGCTTCAGGAGATCCCACTTATTGATTGTTGGTCTTAGTGTCTGTGCCACTGGTGTTATATT